>DF245418.1:0-31643 GCA_000507305.1 Breviolum minutum Mf 1.05b.01 | reverse complement strand
TATATGATAGGATGTCTACACATTGGCGGCCGTTGACACCCGCAACTAGCTCAGTGGCATCTGCCTTTTGAGTGCGAATAGTGAGCTTGAATGATGTCTAGAACTTGCGAAGCAACAAAACATAGGTCTGGAATGGTCTGGGCAACCAATTTTCAAGCAATTCTCGCAGCATTCTCCAGTCAAGTTGCACACTGCAACTCCTCTGTACTTTCCTAACAGAGAGGCCTCTCCCCAATCTCCTCAAACTCCTTGAGAGACGCTAGGAAGTAGCTTGTTGCATTGGTGTACTGCCAATGACCTGTCTGAAATATTTGCCAACGGCCAACGACTTGCCCAACAGCCTGTCAACGGGTAAGCTGTGCGCTTGGATCATGGCGCTCATCCTCCATGTGACATCGGACCGTGATTGGTCTCTGAAGCGCCTTGTTCACGAATATATAGACCCCTCCCAGGTATATAGAATTTCCCCGTCCATCCCAGCTGCTCCCACTGTATTTCGTCTGCAATGAAAAAATGAGGAACATGTGACAAGAACAGTTCTAATGACCTGGATCTGCGATATGTCTTTGCTAATAAGCTCTGGAACTGAAGTTCCACGGTCAGGTGGGGGTTCTAAACATGCAATGCACTCAACTTTGTCACTCAACTTGGAAAACTGGAAATGATCTAGTAGACCGTAACCACCACGGTTTTTGTCACTTTGACGCCAAAAGCATCTTGAGTTTTTGTCACATCGGCCAGCTCGCTGAAACACTTTGACGGATGGAAAGTCCTAGTGGACGAGTCGTTCCAAGTAGCCATCATGAATTGGATCTTACAGCTGCATACAGCTGTTGCATGGGATTATTGAATCTCTGAAGCACCTCAGTGAGTTGAAACGGTGCATGGCTGGCCACGAAGCCATGGCCCTGACAGGGCCACGAGGGAGCCGCCTCCGACAACGGGTGGAGGTAGACCTGAGGCATACCACTGTGATATACTACAATCATCTACAATCCAATATGATTCCAATGATATGACTGATATGACAGAGTGACACAATATGATTATATGACTTCTTCACCTCTCACCTTTTTACATATTTTTACTCCAACAGTGTCTTCCCCTAAGTGTGTACGGAATGCTGTGCAAATAGCTTACACGGAAGAGTATTGAGTCTTGAGTCCAATCCTGCTAGCAATTTCATGTGCACAAACAAATGTCGAATTTGAGGTATTGCAGCCACCATTTCGTTTGCAACCTTGTTATCTTTCTTCGTTTCGAGTGGCATCAAATTTGGGTGTCATTTGGTTCTTTGGGCTTGGACAGTTAAACAAAGAGAACATCATAAACAGCCTTCCGGTGCCAAAGGTTGGCCAAGAAACGAACAAAAGACTTCTTTGAGTCCTTTGAGTCTGCTACTTGCAAAGTCGTAGAATCAAACAGAACATGTAGATGATGATTCGCCTCAGAACGTACACAAAGCACCTCACTTCCCAAGAAATCCAATTCCTGCTACACTGGCAGAAACTGACCTCTGATAGCTCAATCATTCGTGTGACTTACCGGTTTCCCTGACCACATATTGCAGTAGAGCAACGCAGCTGTCTGTGGCAAATCGACTTTGTACCTTGGCGAGACTTTCATCACAAGTGGCAATGGCATGCTTCAAGTCAATCCTGTCTAAAGAGTCTAGATTGCCTGATATTGCCTATGAAGGATTGTTCGAGTCTGACCTTAGCTCTTAGTTATGGCAAATCTGGGGATGTGATGATATGAAGGATCATAGAAGCCAAACATAACCAAACAAGCTGGCATGAAGTCAGTGAATCATGGTGGGTTCAAGTCATCTCCCAACACCGTCTGGACAACAGGGAACGCAGGTAAAGGGAATCGAAAAAAAGCTGCTGCCAAAGAAATGATTTTTGCTAAGGTGCTGAAAATCCGAAGAAGAACCCGTTGGTTTTGGAATGATTTTTTTCCTCTCAAAAATTGNCTCTGGCAGTCAGCGAGCTTGATTTGGAATGCCAAGGGAGAAGTACATCTTGCCATGACACTTGCGTTTTGTGGGGATTCCTGTTCGGTAGGTAGTCACTGAAGGAACCGTCGATGCAGCAAAACCGGTTGTGCGCCAAGCTATGCTGGTCTGCCAAGACCTTCAAGGCCAGCATCTTTCCAAAACAATTTGGTTTTCGTTCTCAAGCACCTGGACCTAGCTGATGGTGGACTCAAGGTTCAGTCATTGCAGGGCAAAATTGCTTCCTTTCTTTGATGGCAAAGGTATGGTCTGAATTCCTTTGAGGTACAAAGGGTGCCTTGAACCCTGGAGTTCCAGCTTGAAGAAAAGAGCAAGTTTTGGCTGACTCCCACTGCTCCAACCTTCTTTTCTCCAATTTACACGGCTTTGCCAGAATGCAGGCTTGCGAGCTGAGTTGAATCTGCTGGCTGTTAGCCCAGAAACTCTTGGTCCAGAAGCAAGTCCAACACTTTACACTGGGCATTTACATTACCAAAAAAGGGACCTGGCTTGGAGGCCAGAGTGATGCAAATCAGGTGCAGCAAAGGGATTTGGACTCCGAGGAGGCCGTGGTGAAAAGAATGGCAGCAACAATTGCCAGGGTATTGCCTTCTGACACATCAGCGACAATCGCACACACTCAGGGTGCACAGATGTTAGTTGGTTAGCTGCAGTGAAAATTGATGGACTCCTATGTCGTAAGCACATGATTACGCCTTCCCGTAGCTTATCTTTCCCTTCTGCGGAAGGTTTTGAAGCTGCCAGCATTTGTCAGTGAAAAATTTGAATCTTTCAGATGAAAACGAAGAGGAGAGGATGGGTTACGCAACTGCTTTATTGAATTACACAGTAACACAGCAACACAGAACAACTTTTTGATCATTGATTGCCCAACCTCATACAACTCGAGGTTTTGCTCGCGCAACCCCTTCATATGACAACCTCAAGACCAAACATCATGTGGGGGGCTTTTTGTTTCGCTCAAATCAAAGCGTCATGGTATGTGGCACAAATGCCAGTCGCGAGTCGCAAGTCTTTGAAACAAATCCTGCATGACATAAATGTGAGCATAAACATGCAAGGTCTGCCATGAGTTGCTTCGAATGCTTCTCAATCACAACGGTACACAGTCTCGGGAGCCTATAGGTCTCTGTCACCTGCGTAAGGAGGCGAAGCTTTTTGGAAAATTGCAAGCCAAAGTCTTGGCATTGCCTCCATTAAACCAGGAAACATGCGACCGCGCTGCTCCCGCAGCACATCGTCGGTCTGTACCGGCTCCCTCCGCCCCGCTTACCGTGTCCAACATTCCCGCTTTCGGAGTATACTTCTGCCGTAAACCAACCCTAACTGCCTTGCGACGGGACGGCATTCACCCTACTGCCCAGTCCTCCCGCCAAGGCAACCCCCTCCATTGCTCTCAAACTTCAGGCCTCGCGACATTCCGAAATGTCCGACCTGGTTTATCATTCTCCCCTTAACCAGCAACGCCATGGCCTGTATTTATTTGTCAATCTCCCAGCCACTCTCGAGGCTGGGTTCACTTGGTTCATGCTTGATTCCCAAAAAGGCATCATCGGCACGCCCAAGGTGCCCCTGCCCGCATCTTTTTTCCATAGTGCCCTGGCCATTGAATGAAAATGGAAAGAATGTTCCTGATGTTTGCGACATGCCTCCGGGTTTTGAGACTCAATGAAAATGCAGGCAGAGGTGGCTGAAAACCTGTGATGTCTGTGAGCAAGGCCAACTACGTCAAGCTCACCTCAGGCACTGACATCATGAAACCAAGGAATGAGATGTCATCCCTGATCACAAGGCCATCAAAGTCATCAAAGCACTCCATCCCACTTGAGAATTTCATCCAAAGAAGAACCCGTTGGTTTTGGAATGATTTTTTTCCTCTCAAAACATCTTGATCTGCATGGATTCCCTGGATGCTGGTGTCGCAAACATGTTGCATGCGCAGGCTGCGCAAGATGCACCTGAGAAAAGTTCCCTTCGGTCCTTTGGTGTGCAACTCATGAGTCGTCTGAAGCTGTGGCCTACGAACGTACTTAAACAACATTCGCTACATGCAACACAAGCCTCAGCGGAATATCAATTGCAGTGATCTGCGACCTGACAGTGGCCACAGTCAGGTTGACTACAGCCACGATCTTTTTCTCAGGAAAGCAGTACGAGCATTGCGGCGTGTCACCATCAGTAACAACTACCAAGAATGATGCAGTGCTCAATCGCGGCAGACTACTTTCTGCCAACCTTGTCTGATACCCAAGAGTCTTTGGTCGGATTTGGGTTGGTAACACAGTTTTGTCCTTAACATACTGCTGGTCGACAATGTCCATCAACATGAGGAAACTCTTCGCTGATGGAGCACAATGAAGCTTGGTGTGCATGGCATTGTGTGACCTTTCTTTAATTCAAACAGCACCAAGACGGTATCATCTCATACATTTGGATTTGGATTCCCTGAAAGCGCGCATAGGCTGGCCAAGTCCCAATGTCACAAGGGCTCCATTAGTCGGAGATTCTCAATACGTGCATCGAATACTTCTGGCACCAAAACAAAAAAGAAAGCTATATTGACATTGCTTGCCCAAGAGAAAACCTGATTTGAGTGGTAAACTCGAGTGCAGCTGTACATCGTCCGGCAACAGGTGTCGCATTAGCAAGCGATTTCTTTTGCCAGCAGAAGTTCCTGGTGGCAGTGAATCTATTGATGAGGAAATCCGGGTCCTGAAATCTCTTCTGCCATGTATCATACCTTGCTGCACATCCTTTGCGATGACCAGAAACCCAAGCAGTTGATTGTGAAGTTGAAAGCTGCGTGCGCGGAGTGCAATCCACGGTGGTTTGGCTTCCCACATCAGCATCCCCATAGTTTGTTCTCTCAGCCATGTTGCTACTATGAAGTCTCTACAAATGCCACAAGCTGCAGCTCCACGGGAAAAGAAACACCTGAAGTTGTGCTGGCGAACAAGCAGCATTGAAACAGGCATCTTGATGTGTTAGTCGAAGCTTTGCAATACTTCACTGGATTCTTGATCCTCAAGGTGCCTTGCAAGTGATGGAAATTCAATCTGAAACCGATACCACGTCGGACCACTCGTTCTCTTCCAGAACAAAGCAAAGAGCAATGCAATCCTCTCGACCAACGGTAACCATACTGGATTCTCATAGTCTGCCACTTTGCAGTTTTGCAGCTCCTACATTTGCGGGGTTTTGGCCACGCTTTCAAAGCTGTTGAGATTGTACGGGCGGGCCGAGTACTTCGAGAAATGCCCTCCCATGAATAAACAAGTACAGTAATTCCTCACCAACATCTTCTTGAACTATTCTGCCAGCGTCTCTCAATAAGATGCACGCGTTGTACACTTTCCGTGATGAATGCTACTGGGAGCATGAAGATACTGCAAGCAATGAGAGCAACATCCAGCAGGTTTATGTTGTACGTCTGAGATGATTTGATTGCGAGATCACTGTGCAAGCAATCCGTGGAACGGAGCCTTATCATCAACGAAGCATTCCTTTGAAACCCGATGTTGTATGAGATGTTCGCTGCATCTCTTTGGAGGCAAGCTCTGAGAGTGGCAAATCGTCTTGCAAGGTCCAATCTAGACTGGACATGTTGGCATTTTCTTCGATAAAAACGCGGTGCAAGTCTTCTTCGGCATGAGACAATCCTGGTGTTCAAATCACACCCTTGGACTGATAGTCTTGCCACGACCAATATTCGCAACTTTGCAGAAAAAACAACCAGTGCAACGTTCTGCCAAGATTCTTGAAGAAGAAAATAAGTCTCTGGCAGTCAGCGAGCTTGATTTGGAATGCCAAGGGAGAAGTACATCTTGCCATGACACTTGCATTTTGTGGGGATTCCTGTTCGGTAGGTAGTCACTGAAGGAACCGTCGATGCAGCAAAACCGGTTGTGCGCCAAGCTATGCTGGTCTGCCAAGACCTTCAAGGCCAGCATCTTTCCAAAACATCTTGGTTTTCGTTCTCAAGCACCTGGACCTAGCTGATGGTGGACTCAAGGTTCAGTCATTGCAGGACAAAATTGCTTCCTTTCTTTGATGGCAAGGTATGGTCTGAATTCCTTTGAGGTACAAAGGGTGCCTTGAACCCTGGAGTTCCAGCTTGAAGAAAAGAGCAAGTTTTGGCTGACTCCCACTGCTCCAACCTTCTTTTCTCCAATTTACACGGCTTTGCCAGAATGCAGGCTTGCGAGCTGAGTTGAATCTGCTGGCTGTTAGCCCAGAAACTCTTGGTCCAGAAGCAAGTCCGACACTTTACACTGGGCATTTACATTACCAAAAAAGGGACCTGGCTTGGAGGCCAGAGTGATGCAAATCAGGTGCAGCAAAGGGATTTGGACTCCGAGGAGGCCGTGGTGAAAAGAATGGCAGCAACAATTGCCAGGGTATTGCCTTCTGACACATCAGCGACAATCGCACACACTCAGGGTGCACAGATGTTAGTTGGTTAGCTGCAGTGAAAATATTGATGGACTCCTATGTCGTAAGCACATGATTACGCCTTCCCGTAGCTTATCTTTCCCTTCTGCGGAAGGTTTTGAAGCTGCCAGCATTTGTCAGTGAAAAATTGAATCTTTCAGATGAAAACGAAGAGGAGAGGATGGGTTACGCAACTGCTTTATTGAATTACACAGTAACACAGCAACACAGAACAACTTTTCCATCATTGATTGCAACCTCATACAACTCGAGGTTTTGCTCGCGCAACCCCTTCATATGACAACCTCAAGACCAAACATCATGTGGGGGGCTTTTTGTTTCGCTCAAATCAAAGCGTCATGGTCTGTGGCACAAATGCCAGTCGCGAGTCGCAAGTCTTTGAAACAAATCCTGCATGACATAAATGTGAGCATAAACATGCAGGGTCTGCCATGAGTTGCTTCGAATGCTTCTCAATCACAACGGCACACAGTCTCGGGAGCCTAGGTCTCTGTCACCTGCGTAAGGAGGCGAAGCTTTTTGGAAAATTGCAAGCCAAAGTCTTGGCATTGCCTCCATTAAACCAGGAAACATGCATCTGAAATGAGGAGCCTGAAAATGGAAAGAATGTTCCTGATGTTTGCGACATGCCTCCGGGTTTTGAGACTCAATGAAAATGCAGGCAGAGGTGGCTGAAAACCTGTGATGTCTGTGAGCAAGGCCAACTACGTCAAGCTCACCTCAGGCACTGACATCATGAAACCAAGGAATGAGATGTCATCCCTGATCACAAGGCCATCAAAGTCATCAAAGCACTCCATCCCACTTGAGAATTTCATCCAAGAATGTGACATCTAAATTTGGATCACACACGTCCTGCTTGGTTGATTTGACTGCCTACGCATATATGTCATTGATGCAGTCGCAGGGACAGTACCTGCTTGCCGAACCCTCAAGGCTTGACTGTGCGGGGACACAAGACTGCTGCAGTGGATGTCATTGTCCAATCCAGTGAAATCCCCCCCAAGCCCCACCCTCTAAATAAAACTTGCATTGCGATCAAAAGGAGTGTCGACGGCATAGTCAGAAAGTGCAAGTGTGAGATGCTCTTGTTGCCTGAAACAACCTGCTTTATGCGAATAGACCTTGGGCAAATCAAGTGAAGGGAGGATATGGGTGGATATTGAAGTGGTTCGCATCAGAATTGATGCCAGCAACGTGTGCTTGCAAGTATCTTGAAGTTGACCAGTTCCTTCACAGCAGATATCGACTTGAGCTTTCACGAGAAATGCAGCCGGTGTCATGCACACTTCAGAGAAAAAAGTGTGCCCTGGCACCCAAATGAGCCTGAGCCTGATAGAATAAAGCGTCGAAAACTGACAAGAAAAAGGCATCTGCTGATCAGATTGACCGGCACGAAGCCTGTAGCCTGGGCATGTTTGGCTTTTCAGTTTGCTGTGCCTAAAAATGGAGACTCTATTGCTGACTGTTGGGCTTTACCTTTCCTGAATCTGTAACAAGGCAACAATACTCCAAAGCATCGGGAAGAAAGGTGCAGTCCTTGCATCGGAGGGAACTGTTGAACCTTCAAGTGTCTGCAGTCACTGTGGCATCAAGTTCACCATGCTTCCTCAACCAATCCATCTGCAAGCGAAGAAGATTCAGTCGCATTCAAACAGAAAGGGATGGATGACGTCTGGCAGAAGTGCTATCCACTTTTAGGCTGGCAGAAAGGCGCATGCCTGGCACATGCTTCTTCCAGCAAACTGAAACACTTGATTTTCACCGCCTCCTTCACTGCACGTCGGTGTGCATGTGCCGCATGTGCGCTTGCAAACACTGAATTGACGAGTTTTCAACTCAAAAAATGCCCACACTTTCGACATTTTCCAATACGTTGTTGAAGCCAAGCCATATGCCCAATAGCTTCTGCTGCTCCACTGTGCTCCACTTTCCAGCGTGCTTTCTAGGTTTAGATTCAACCTATCTTCAAAGTCAAGCCGCGTTCGGGTGACAATGGCATACAATCGCATACAATGGCTCTGGCCAGAGTGGAGCACTTCAGGAGGATGCAAGGCCCCTACAATCACTGTGTGAGCCATGAAAGCAATCGCACAATCTATGGGTAAGGCTCCGTTGCTGCACCTGGAAGACAAGTAGTTCATTGTGTGCCATCAAACATGTTGGACAGCAAATGAGAGAAGCTTAGAAGCTTGCTCTGTTGCATCACCTTGCTCATTCAGCCTGGAATAGAGACTAAGCAATCCTAGATCAAACCAACGTTAGTTCTGCCAAGATTGGAAAAGCATTCCATGGTGTTACAGCCGTGAGCTATCTGAATGACTTCAGGCTGACCCAACTGATCCAACTAAACTCCAAACTTTTTAGGCTGATCTTTTGCAATGTGTACTGACAGTCACTGACACACCAAAGTCATACTTGTTGCTAGAGTACGGGCTCAAACTTTTGAAGGTCAAATGGGATTTTTCCGTGCACGGGGTACCTTTTCATAACTGCTGAAAGTGATGAAATGCATAGCCTGGGGCCTTCAATGTGGATATGAGTGCCAAAAACGTGGAAACATCCTGCCGAAGCCCTGCAGAGTTTGCAATGCTGCGAAGAGATAAGCATTCGCTGTGGCCGCCAAATGGCAAACATTCCCATTCGGGGCGGGGTCTGCTGATTAAGCTTACAAGACCTCCACCATTTACGTACTAAGCTTCCTTCAAACTGGAGCCTGGCACTTGACATCATCGACAGCTGCAGAAAAATAAGCCCACCTCTTCCATGCCAGAGTGTGTTGTCCTGATTGTTGAGAAGAAAGGTACAAAGTCATAATCTGGAAATATCTGGAAGTGCAATTGCCAAAGCGCCTCTTGTCTCGGCTCAACTTGACGTTTGGCATCCTCCAAAGAATGTGAGAAACATCTTGTCGAAGCCCGGCAAAGGTTGCAATGCTGCGAAGAAGTAAGCGGTCGCTGTGGCCGCCAAATGGCAAACATTCCCATTCCGGGTGGGGTCTGCTGATTAGGCTTACAAGACCTCCATCATTTACGTACTGAGCTTCCTTCAAACTGGAGCCTGGCACTTGACATGACATCGACAGTTGCTTCAGTGATCAGTCTCAAAAGTGGAGGAAAACACCCAAGTCTGGAATTCATCCTCGATGCCTCTTCCGACAAGTGTGTTTGGAGCTGGCAGCTTGAGAACTGGTCTCTTCATGACCTCTAATGACGCGGCATGCTTTTGATAAATGCAGGGCCTCTTGTTGGTCATCCCTAAGCAAATGGTTCCCATGCAAGATTATCACTATGGAGTACACCTGCAGAAGCCACGTTCAAACCATGGTCAGACTCACAGAGACAAGGTAATGATTGAAAAGCGTTCTGCAAAGCACCTTTCTGAGTCTGGTTTTTGGGAGGGCACCACCAGCTGACAGATGTCAGTTTGGTCATGAAACTCTCTCTGACATGGCCCACTGGTGACTCAGGGTCGATTTTCTTTCAGACATCATGACCAAATTACTCTTGATTTCACCGAGCAGCACTTTTTGGGACAAATGAGGGAGCTCTCTCTCTGCTGCCTGAAGCTGTAGCTCCCAAATTCTTCAGGATAAAAAGGAGTTGCGCTGCACATCAACATATCACCCTCCAAAAGGTCAGAACCAAGAAGACATAAGACTGATGGATGCTCCATTCTTCATTCCCAGGTGTTTCATTGTCCTGACGCATGGCAAATAGCATCAAGTTCCCCAGCTAAGCTGGAAGGGACTATCTGGCCTGAAATGTTGTCCGAATGCTTCGGGGAATGGGCATGAATATTTTCTACAGCTGCCACAGAATCTCAGATCAACACGGCTCTCTTGGAACTGAGTCTCAAGATGAATGTAGACATACTCAAACACATGTGAGCATCGGATTACAGTAGCCTTTAGCCTCGCAATAAACAAACAGGCAAGCATCAACGCCTGTTCACCACTACATCTTGAAGGGAACTGTTGGCTAGCATGTCCCCAGGGCTCCCCTATGCAGCTCTCAGCCCTGAATCAGGCAGCTGATGTTGAGGGTCTCAGTACAGGAACAATTGCTTTAATTTGCTTCCTCTGTACTGACACACCAAAGTCATACTTGTTGCTAGAGTACGGGCTCAAACTTTTGAAGGTCAAATGGGATTTTTCCGTGCACGGGGTACTACATGGTCACTAGCAACATAAACATCATGCGCAATACAGGCAATGGATGGCAATGGTCCAATCTATCTAATTTGCTTCCTCTGTACCTCCTACAATTTCATACTATCCTGCTTTGCTAACCTGAATGGCAGACATGAACCTGAACCTGGTAGGGTTCCATGGTTTGAACGGTGAGCAAAAGCGACATTGTCACAGGAGCTCTGACACCTTATTTTCAAAGAAGCCCGGGCTTTTGGTTCGCTGCGTTGCTGTAACTTGGGGAAGGTTTGGTGGACAAACAACATGTGAAGCACAACAATGTTCAACTCGGCCAATAGAAAACCCCTGTTTGGGTGTGCGGGTCAGCTTTCACGATGGAACTCCGAAACAAGCACGCAACTTGAGAGATTGAACACAGGCTACATGGAGTCTGGAGTCTATCCGCGGAGCTAATGTCAAGTTCAAGTTGTCACACACAAACAAACTTCCGAAACAAGGAAACAAGGGATGCAACATTTTCATACATTTTCATTTTAATACTGATGGTCCAAGAGGGCGAGAAACATCTTGCCAAAACCCTGCAGAGTCTGCAATCCTGCAAAAAAAGCAAGCGGTCCTTGTGGCTGCCAGCTGCCAAACATTTCCATCCCGTTTGGGGCTCAAAATCCTCCATCATTCAGGTACTGAGCTTGCTTCCAACTAGATCCTGCCACTTGACAACATCGACATTGGCTGCAACATGACGTCTCCAAAAGTGGAGGAAAACACCCAAGTCTGGAATTCATCCACAAAGCCTCTTTTGACAAGTGTGTTTGGAGCTGGCAGCTTGAGAACTGGTCTCTTCATGGCCTCTGATGGATGCAGCATGCTTCTGACAAATGCGGAGGCCTGTTTAGCCCCATCCCTAAGCAGATGGACATTGCATAAGACAGCCCCCATGGGAAATTATCACTGTGGAGTACACCTGCAGAAGCCACGTTCAAACCATGGTCAGACTCACAGAGGCAAGGTAATGATTGAAAAGTGTTCTGCAAAGCACCTTTCTGCCTGGTCTTTACAAGGGTGACACTTTGTCCTCTTGATTAACCAAGTCTGGGAGTCTGGAATTCATCCACAGTGCCTGTTTTGACAAGTGTGTTAGGAGCTGGCAGCTTGAGAACTGGTCTCTTCATGGCCTCTGATGGATGCAGCATGCTTCTGACAAATGCGAGGCCTCCGAGGCTGAGTCGGAGGCCGAGGCGGAGGCCGAGGCCGAGGCTGAGGCTGAGGCGGAGGCCGAGGCCGAGGCCGCTGCGGCTGCTGCGGCTGCTGCTGCTGCTGATGATGATGATGATGATGATGATGATTTAAGTCGTTTGAAGCTGCAAAACACCTCCAAAGTAAGGTTCGACCATGTGGGAGCATACAGCATCGGCGGTGTTAAGGACTATCAGTGTGCCTGGCACGATTTGAATCAGAGACCTGTCTGCCAGGAAGGCCAAACAAAGCGCTATTTTCTCTCTTATTTTTTCTCATGTTCTCGAAGGTTAGGAACTCACGGCAAATATTTGGCACAAACCATGGTCAGACTCACAGAGGCAAGGTAATGAATGAAAAGTGTTCTGCAAAGCACCTTTCTGCCTGGTCTTTACGAGGGTGACACTTTGGCTTCTTGATTAACCAAGTCTGGGAGTCTGGAATTCATCCACAGTGCCTCTTTTGACAAGTGTGTTAGGAGCTGGCAGCTTGAGAACTGGTCTCTTCATGGCCTCTGATGGATGCAGCATGCTTCTGACAGATGCAGGGTCCTCTTTATCCCCATCCCAAAGCAGATGGACATTGCATAGGATGGCCCCCATGGGAAATTATCACTGTGGAGTGCATCAGCGGATAGTCAGATTCACAGAGACAAGGTAATGATTGAAAAGCGTTCTGCAAAGCACCTTTCTGAGTCTGGTCTTTGGGAGGGCACCACCAGCTGACAGATGTCAGTTTGGTCATGAAACTCTCTCTGACATGGCCCACTGGTGACTCAGGGTCGATTTTCTTTCAGACATCATGACCAAATTACTCTTGATTTCACCGAGCAGCACTTTTTGGGACAAATGAGGGAGCTCTCTCTCTGCTGCCTGAAGCTGTAGCTCCCAAATTCTTCAGGATAAAAAGGAGTTGCGCTGCACATCAACATATCACCCTCCAAAAGGTCAGAACCAAGAAGACATAAGACTGAACAGAACATGCAACAAACCCAGGCTCTTGGATGCTCCATTCTTCATTCCCAGGTGTTTCATTGTCCTGAAGCATGGTAAATAGCATCAAGTTCGCCAGCCACGGGCATCGGATTAGACTAGCAATAGGCAAACAGGCAAGCATCAACGCCTGTTCACAGCTACATTTTGAAGGGAACTGTTGGCCAGCATGTCCCCACTCGACTCTGCAGCTCTCTGCCCTGAATCGGGGAGCTGGAGTTGGTCAGTACTAATGGTTTTGTTCATGCAGTTCATGCTAGTGAACTCCGGCCTCGATTTGTGCATGCCTCAAGCCTAGTTGAAATGCTGCTGGCCACTTGCTCTCAATTTTTTGCTGGCATCCTCTTGGTGTCCACTTCTCAACTGCCTTCACCAGGGACATCCCCCCTGGCCCTTTGCACCCTTCTCACCAGAGCACGTAGCAACAGTCCCTGTGGAAACCAAATCGGCGTGCTGGATTGAGCGACAGGTACAAATGCTTCATCTTCATAGGGTAAGTTTGTTTGGGTGTGCTGGTCGGCTGCTCCGAAACAAGCACGCAACTTGAGAGATTGAACACAGTCTACGTGGAGCCTGGAGTCTATCCGCGGAGCTAATGTCAAGTCCAAGTTGTCACACACAAACAAACTTCCGAAACAAGGAAACAAGGGATGCAACATTTTCATACATGTTCATTTTAATACAGAGGGTCCAAGAGGGCGAGAAACATCTTGCCAAAACCCTCCAGAGTCTGCAATCCTGCAAGAAAAGCAAGCGGTCCTTGTGGCTGCCAGCTGCCAAACAATTCCATGCCGTTTGGGGCTCAAAATCCTCCATCATTTAGGTACTGAGCTTGCTTCCAACTAGATCCTGCCACTTGACAACACAGCTGGAGTTGGGGATGTTCAGGGTCTCGGTACAGGAACAAGTGGAAGTGCAGAGGTCAAAAACTGGAGCCTTCCTTTCATCCTTTGCTCAACTTGGAAACTCAACTCCCAACTCTGAGACCTTCAAGGTCTGAATTCCCAATGCCTTCACCAGGGACATCCCCCCTGGCCCTTTGCACCCTTCTCACCACAGCACGTCGCAACAGTCCCTGTGGAAAGCAAATCGGCGTGCTGGATTGAGCGACAGGTACAAATGCTTCATCTTCATAGGGTAAGTTTGTTTGGGTGTGCTGGTCGGCTGTGACGATGGAACTCCGAAACAGGCACGCAACTTGAGAGATTGAACACAGTCTACGTGGAGCCTGGAGTCTATCCGCGGAGCTAATGTCAAGTTCCGCAAAGCACCTTTCTGCCTGGTCTTTACGAGGGTGACACTTTGTCCTCTTGATTAACCAAGTCTGGGAGTCTGGAATTCATCCACAGTGCCTCTTTTGACAAGTGTGTTAGGAGCTGGCAGCTTGAGAACTGGTCTCTTCATGGCCTCTGATGGATGCAGCATGCTTTTGACAAATGCGGAGGCCTGTTTAGCCCCATCCCTAAGCAGATGGACATTGCATAAGACGGCCCCCATGGGAAATTATCACTGTGGAGTGCATCAGCAGATAGTCAGATTCACAGAGACAAGGTAATGATTGAAAAGCGTTCTGCAAATAAACACCTTTCTGCCTGGTCTTTGGGAGGGCACCACCAGCTGACAGATGTCAGTTTAGTCATGAAACTCTCTCTGACATGGCCCACTGGTGACTCAGGGTCGATTTTCTTTCAGACATCATGACCAAATTACTCTTGATTTCACCAAGCACGACTTTTTGGGACAAATGAGGGAGTTCCCTCTGCTGCCTGAAGCTGTAGCCCGCAAACTCTTCAGCAGGACAGAAGCGGTGGTGCAGCTCGTGTTAGTGCACACTGGCCTCGATTTGTACCTGCCTTCAGCCTAAAGAAAGACTGTGGATCAAATAAAGCTGCTGTTGACTATTTCTCAGAATCCATGTGAGCTACTGACAAAATTACCTGCGGAAGAAAATGCCATCGCCAAACTGAGGAGGTCCCCTGAAGGTTTTCGGGTGTGGAATAGGGGGTATCGGTTTTGGAGGGTCCCCATATCGGTCATGAAGGTTTGGTGAGCCGCTTCAAAGTTCCAGACAACTCCTTACTACTCTGTTCATTCATGTTCATTCACTAATTTTGTCGGATTCACAGAGACAAGGTAATGATTCATTGAAAAGTGTTCTGCAAAGCACCTTTCTGCCTGGTCTTTACGAGGGCACCACCAGCTGACAGATGTCAGTTTCGTCATGAAATGAAACTCTCTCTGATATGGCCGACTGTCTGTACTTTAGAAGGGTGACTTTCCGTCCTTTTGATCAACCAAGACACCGTCATGGGCTAAAATTCGCTGTTGGTACTGCTGGTGGTGCAGCTCGTGTTAGTGCACACTGGCCTCGATTTGTACCTGCCTTCAGCCTAAAGAAAGACTGTGGATCAAATAAAGCCGCTGTTGACTATTTCTCGGAATCCATGTGAGCTACTGACAAAATTACCTGCATGGGGAAAATGCCATCACCAAACTGAGGGCGTCCCCTGAAGGTTTTAGGGTGTGGATTAGGGTGTATCGGTTTTGGAGGGTCCCCTATCGGTCATGAAGGTTTGGTGAGCCGCTTCAAAGTTCAAAGCCAACTCCTTACTACTCTGTTCGGATACTCATGTCAACTTCTTGTTGTCCACTCCTCCGCTGCCTTCACCACTGACATCCCCTGTGATTCAAAACGCATCAATAAGATGTCATCTCATACATTTGAGTTCCTTGTGATGGACGCACAATCAGCGAAAAGGTCACAGGGGCATGGTGGCCGCCAGCTGCCAAGTATTTCCATATAATTCTGTTTGGGATGCTGCTTAGAGTCTTATTCTTTTCCTTCTTCACCTTTACCCCTTTTACATTCATTACTCTACCGGACTACCGCCATTTCGGTAGGGCCCGGTTTAACAGTTCCACTTCAAGATCTCATTGTCTTATTCTTTTCCTTCTTCACCTTTACTCTTTTACATTTATTAATCTACCGGACAACTGCCATTTCGGTATTTACAAGGCCTCCATCGTTCATGTGAGCAGCAGCGTTTATTTATTAATGTGACCAAAGGAAGAAACATGGACAGAGGACCCTCTACCTCGTTTCAATCTGGTTTCTCAGTGGATCTCATTTCCACAACTCTGGAGGGCAGCTGTCATGGGGTATCAAAGTAGATCTTGGCACTAGATGACATCGACAAAGATTCCCCTACCGACCCATTTGCAATCCTGCCAAGACGTACCTGGTCATGGTGGCGGCCAGCTGCCAAACATTTTTAAAGGGACTGTTGAGAATAAGTTTCCAGATGTCATTTCAGTCATGACCTTTTTTGGACAGCTATGGGAGCTTCCTCTGCTGCCTGAAGCTGCAGTTACATACTATTTTCATACTTGAGCCATGTTTGCATACCGGCTCCAGCTTTGATATAGGCATAGACAATGGAGTTTGGAGCAATTTTTCCAAATCTCTGCAAATAAAAGCCACTGCTCATGTACTGAGCTTGTGCCAAAGCAGATCTACAAACCTTCCTGAGGGTATCGTTTTGGGTATCGTTTTAGGGTGGGCCCCTATCGGTTTTGCAGCAATCGCAACTCCACGACCCTCTCAATACTGCTTTGGTCATGCCTAATTTTTTCCGATGCTCATATCTCGCGGAAATGTTGACAGGATTGAACAAACGTATTCTAGGATTCTGCCTGATGCGTCTTGCTGCCGCATGATGCAGGGTGATGCATCTCCGTTGACGTATCCCTGAATCTCTCCCTCGAAAAGATGAGAACCAAGGAGACATAGGTCTAGGAGTCTAGGATGCAGGTGCTTCATTGTCCTGAAGCATGTCAAATACCATCAAGTGTGTTTGGAGCATGCAGAGTGAGAACTGTTCAAAATCTGCTGGAGCAAGCAGGCAATCGGGTCAGTCCGCCAGGGTGTACCCCAGGACGGTTGGGACACTTCGAGTTCGAGCTTGCATTCAGGTTCAAGTTGTCCAACACGAAAAAACTTCCGAAACAAGCAAACCGTTGATACAAGAGAACGTAGTGGAGCGAAGAAGTAAGTGGTCGTGGTGGCCGCCAGCTGCCAAAGATGTTCAAAGGGATTGTTGAGAACAGCTTTCCAGAGTCACAATGTGGATGTGAGTGTGCGACTACCAAAGAGTCTCTTTTCTTGGCTCAACTGAACCTTTGAAGCCCTGCAGAGTTCGGAATGCTGCGAAGATGTGAGGCGTCCTTGTGGCCACCAGCTGCCAAACATTTCCATACCAAACATCCACACTTGCCACAACCAGTGGGCTGTTGGATGCTCGACTCTTTACTCCCAGGTCCTTCACTGTCGTGAAGCATGTCAGATAGCATCAAGTTCCCTAGCAAAGCTGCACGGCGCTATCTGGCCTGAATTTCGGAAAACTCAGCAAATCTGCCTACGCAGGCTCACAAGAAGTTGCCTACGCAATGGAAACGTGCTCTCAGATCAAGACGGCTCTCTTGGAAAGGACTCCGGGCTGCAAAATCCACCATCAACTAAAATCATCACTGGAATTCTGCTGCCGTCTTTCCATCATATCCAAACACGCAAGTCTTTTTTTGAAGATGCAACTTAGCCATGAATGGGCAAGTTGTGGTTGCTGGCCAACACGTCTGCCAACAAATGTTCAAAGACTGGGCCCAGCATTGACTGAAACGGAGTCTCCAGATGAATGTAATCGAACTCAAGCATGTAGGGGCATAGGGTTGCAGTAGCCTAGCAATGGCAATGGACAAACACGCAAGCATCAGCGCCTGTTCACCACTACATCTTGAAGCACGGAACTGTTGCAGGGAAGCATGTCCCCAGCACTCCAATCTGCAGCTCTCAGCCCTGAATCTGGCAGCTGGAGTTGGGGACATTGAGTATCTGACAAACATTGACAAACTGCATCATGCTGCACAACCAGCTGTTCTTTGAAGTATCGATGCAACAACTTGAATGATGGACTCATCAAGACACCGCCATGGGCTAAAATTCTCTGTTGGTACTACTGGAGGTGCAGCTCGTGTTAGTGCACACTGGCCTCGATTTGTACCTGCCTTCAGCCTAAAGAAAGACTGTGGATCAAATAAAGCCGCTGTTGACTATTTCTCGGAATCCATGTGAGCTACTGACAAAATTACCTGCATGGGGAAAATGCCATCACCAAACTGAGGGCGTCCCCTGAAGGTTTTAGGGTGTGGATTAGGGTGTATCGGTTTTGGAGGGTCCCCTATCGGTCATGAAGGTTTGGTGAGCCGCTTCAAAGTTCAAAGCCAACTCCTTACTACTCTGTTCATTCATGTTCATTCACTGATTTTGTCGGATTCACAGAGAGAAGGTAATGATTGAAAAGTGTTCTGCAAAGCACCTTTCTGCCTGGTCTTGACGAGGGCACCACCAGTCGCTGTTGGTACTGCTGGTGGTGCAGCTCGTGTTAGTGCACACTGGCCTCGATTTGTACCTGCCTTCAGCCTAAAGAAAGACTGTGGATCATATAAAGCTGCTGTAGGGGGCGTCGGTTTTGGAGGGTCCCCATATCGGTCATGAAGGTTTGGTGAGCCGCTTCAAAGTTCAAGCCAACTCCTTACTACTCTGTTCGGATACTCATGTCAACTTCTTGTTGTCCACTCCTCCACTGCCTTCACCACTGACATCCCCTTTGATTCAAAACGCATCAATAAGATATCATCTCATACATTTGACTTCCTTGTGATGGACGCACAATCAGCGAAGATGTCACAGGGGCATGGTGGCCGCCAGCTGCCAAGCATTTCCATATAATTCTGCTTGGGATTTGCTGCTTAGGCTTACAAGGCCTCCATCGTTCATGTGAGCAGCGGCGTTTATTAATGTGACCAAAGGAAGAAACATGGACAGAGGACCCTCTACCTCGTTTCAATCTGGTTTCTCAGTGGATCTCATTTCCACAACTCTGGAGGGCAGCTGTCATGGGGCATGGTGAGTTGTTGCAAACTTCTCACGGCCTATTTTGTTTTCATGGCAAAACTACATCTTCCTACAAACCGGCCTGCTGGCCGATACTATTTTCATCTTTGCAAATAAATTCGGTTGCTCATGTAGTGAGCTTGTATCAAAGTAGATCTTGGCAACTATTTTCTCTCACAACATCTTGATCTGCATGGATTCCCTGGATGCTGGTGTCACTAACATGTTGCATGCGCAGGCTGCGCAAGATGCACCTGAGAAAAGTTCCCTTCGGTCCTTTGGTGTGCAACTCATGAGTCGTCTGAAGCTGTGGCCTACGAACGTATTCCGACAACATTCGCTACATGCAACACAAGCCTCAGCGGAATATCAATTGCAGAGATCTGCGACCTGACAATGGCCACAGTCAGGTTGACTACAGCCACGATCCTTTTCTCACGAAAGCAGTGTGAGCATTGCGGTGTGTCACCATCGACAACTACCAAGAATGATGCATTGCTCAATCGCGGTAGACTACATTCTGCCAACCTTGTCTGATACCCAAGAGTCTTTGGTCTGATTTGGGCTGGTAACACAGTCTTGTCCTTAACTCTGTAACAGACTGTTGATGGACAGTGTCCATCACCATGAGGAAACTCTTTGCTGATGGAGCACAATGCAGCTTGGCATGCCTGCCATTGTGCAACCTTTATCCCTACCCCCTCAGACCTGTGGGGTCCTCAGAAATGTACTGTACATTTAAAAAATATTGAAACCTGAGTTTTGGAAAAACGGCGCAAACCTGTGTACAAAAATTCCAGGGTCCCTCGAAGGATGAATGATCAAATATAACACCACAGAAATGTGCTGTACACATCTGAGGTCTTACATGGAACATGCAACCATTCATCCCTACTGGTGCAAAAGAGTTTGGGGGGGTCAAAACATTCTCAATCTCATTTGACACCCCCTCAGCTTCGATATTACAAGTCTATCTACGGTCACTTTGGTGGTGTCTTTACATTTTTTACTCTCCGGGGTGAGTTTTGTAGGCTAAGGGGGTGGCAAACACCAGATCACCAGGTGCACAGAAAATTTTTCAAATCATGCACGAATCAAACAGATTTCTTTGGGAAGTCAGGCCAGTGTTTTTCAGGATATCTTGATACAGCCCCTGACAGGCGGTTCTCACTGCATCTCACTCAGTATTGCTTTTGTTGTCTGTTTCTAAATGATTTATGATATGATTCGGTTCTCATGTTGCTGCCAAAAGGGCATTGAAATTAGTCCCACAGCCAGCAGTGTTTTTCGCAAAGGAGCCCCTAATAGTGCCATAGGGGGGGGGGGTCTGATTATGCAAATTGAACTGTCATCTTTGAGGTCCCTGGGGTCAATCGAGGGCTAAGTGGGTGGGGATGCAACCTTTCTTTGATTCAAATTGCATCACTATGATGTCATCTCATGCATTTGAGTTCCTTCAAAGCACGCACAGGCTGGCCATGTCCCAATGTCGCACCAGGTCCATTAATTGGAGATTCTCAATGCCTGCGTTGAATACTCCTGGCACCCAAACAAAAAATTGAGCATAATTGACATTGCCTGCCCAAGAGAAAGTCTGATTTGAGTAGTAAGCTCGAGTGCAGCTGTACATCGTCTGGCAAGAGGTGTCGCATTAACAAGCGCTTTCCTTTGTCAGCAGAACTTCCTGGCGGCAATGCTTCTGAATTTCTTGATGCTGCAATCTGGGTGTGAAAATCTCTTGGGCACTGCATTATGCTATGCCGCACATTCTTTGTGATGACCAGAAGCCCAGGTAGTTGTTTGTGAAGTTGAAAGCTGCGTACGCTGAGTGCAATCCACAGTGACTGGCTTTCCACATCAGCATCCCCATAGTTTGTTCTCTCAACCATGTTGCTACTATGAAGTCTCTACAAATGCCACATGTTGCAGCTCCACGGGAAAGCAAACGCCTGAAGTTGTGCTGGCAAACAAGCAGCATTGAAACAGGCATCTTGATGTGTTAATCGAAGCTTTGCAATAGGTCACTAAATTCTTGATCCTCAAGGTGCCTTGCAAGTGATGCGATTCAATTTAGAACTAAAACCACGTCGGACAACTTGTTCTCTTCCAGAACAAAGCGAACAGCACTGCAATCCTCTCGACCAACGGTATCCATACTGGATTCTCATAGTCTGCCGCTTTGCAATATCGCAGTTCCTACATTAGAGAATTTTTGGCCATGCTCCCAAAGCTGTTGAGATCGGGCAGGCCCAGTACTTCGAGACATGCCCTCCCATGAATATACAAGTAATTCCTCACTTCCGCACCAAAAAAGTTTGATGAGTCCAACATCTTCTTAAAGTGATCTGCCAGCGTCTCTCAATAGGATGCAGGTGTTGTACACTGTCCTTCATTAATGCTACTGGGAACATGAAGATACTGCAAGCACTGAGGGCAGCATCCGGCAAAACACTTGTCAATACATTAAGGTGGTTCCACTTGTCTGCCTTGATCAGGTTTGTGTTGCAAGCCTGAGATGATTTGATTGCAAAACCTTTGTTCAAATGCTCCGTTGAATGGAGCCTTTTCATCAAGCAAACATCTGTTTGAGTAACACGTTGTCTACAGCAAAAAACAATTACTTTACTTCGAGTGATCCCCACCATGACATTTCAAAAACAGTGAAACACGCAACATTTTTTTGTGCTGAACGCTTTTCATCTCTTGCCCGCTACTCATGTCAGGAGAACACCTGTCAATCGTATATGAATAAACAGAAATCAAACACGGCAGCATAAACATGCCAGTATAAGCATGCCAAAACATGTCAGTGAATCACCTGGCAGGACATAAACATGCCAAATCATGTCAGGATTTCACCTGTCAAACATATATGAATACACAGGAATCAAACATGGCAGCATAGCTCCTGAAGCAAGGTCAAAAGCTTGTGACAGCAACGGCAAATGCTCAAACATCACAAGCACATTGCAGTACACCACTAGAAGCATTCTCGTACACCAAACATGCCAAAACTTGTCAGGATACCACCTGTCAAACATACATGAATAAACAGGAATCAAACATGTCAGTAGACCTCCAGAGAGCTCCAACCATCTCTTATTCCACCGGACAGCTCCGCCGACAAGCGCTTGAGTCCCAATGCAGAGTAAGATGTCAGGAAGTTTGCACTGCGTCATAGACAGGCCAGCGGCTCCAGCGTGGCAGCAGCTTTGGCTTCCAACTTGTCAGTCAATGCTCGAAAGCAAGCAGGTGGGCTTCACCAACAATGTCTTCGAGATTGGAAATGTTTGCTTTTTGCGCAGATCTTGCGGATCAATTTCAACAAATACTGCTTCAAAACTTTCAGGCAAATCTCTCAGCGGGAATTCTTTGATGGTCGGTAAGGTTGGAGCTTGCTCGACGATTGTCAAGCCCCGCTCGCGCAGGCAGATTGTATCTTTTTTGCAATTAAGGACAAAGGAGTTTGATCCAACATGAATGGATCCACGTGATATTTCTCTGTTCTTTCCCGAGCAACAGTCATAGCGCGTCTGGATAGCCGATCTTGGTTTTGGGCTGACCGATCCCGGCCTGTCTGGCTGACCGATCTTTGTTTCGGCCTGACTCATCTTGGTTTCTGTCTGTCTCACCCATCTTGATGCCTCAAAGTCTTTGCTTGAGAAGCCTTTCTTTTCTTGTCTTTCGAACCTGTTCGGACAGCCCCAGGAAGAACCGGTTGAGTCCCACGAACACTTTCTGCAGTTTCAGCTGTTTCCTTGTCTTTCAAACACTTTCTTGTCTTCAATTGAGCGATCCCAGTCATCAAGGTTTTCATTCTATCCCACAAGATCTTGCATTTGTCAACAAAGTTCTCTTGCCGAGCAATGGCTGATTCTATTTCTTCTTTGAGTCTGTGGCACTCTTCAGCAGACATGGCTTTCGTTTCCAGTGTGTGACAATCAGATTGAGGATCCACTCAAAGCCTCCAGCACCAACTCCAAGATGTGTCACCAAACACTTGTGGTAGTGAGCTTCCTTGTTCAAACAATTGCGCTCAGGTTTGATTGCCGTTTCAAGCAACCCATGACCATGCTCTTTCGTGCAAAAGCTGCCTAGATGGTACTGAATTATTCGACATTGTTGTGCCGCCAACGCCAGCATGTCCAAAGGCTTGCAATCCACTCTGTCCAAAACTTTTCTCCACCCAATTCTTCCACAACTTCTGACGCCTGCAAAAGCTTGGCCCTCCACTGCAACGCACTTTGCTCCATCTCCGTCAATGTGAGCATGCGTGGATCCAACCATCGGCGCGCCAAGACTAACCATTCTAAACAGCTCGCAGCGCCTCCGCAGACACTGTGTCAAGTGAGCGAGGAGACTTGATTGAACTAACAGAGCACACATGTCGGCTTCCGAGCTTAACCTTTTGATGCCACCAAACATCAGGTCCTGCATCCGCACTACCCTGGACAGCCCCAGTGATAACCGGTTGAGTCCCATAGATGCTTGCTGCAGGTTTAGCCACCACGCTGCTACCTGCCTCTTCTGCAGCTTCAAGATCCTCAGACGTCCGCACAGCCCAGTAACAACCGGTTGAGTCCAACGAACATGCTTGGATCCATCCTCACAATGGTTTGGACATCCGGTCCAGTGTCTTGTGCGCCACCTCAGCGCGCAATTCATACGCACATGCTCGTCACCTGACTGCGCGCTTCATGCGACGCGACTTCAAAGTCAAAGCCACGCTTTTCCCAATCTTGCATTTCATTGTACATGGGCTGCGACTTCAACACACTCCAGCTGGACCGTTCTGGAACACCATGCCAAAACTCAGATTGAAACCCGCCTGACATCACCAAAGCATCTCCATCCTCTTGAAACAACATGTTGGTCGGTTGTTTTGCTTTGCAAGAGGACAATGTCAACAACCCTCCGCGCCCAAAAGAGAAAGACGTGATGGGATCCCTACTACAGTACGTTGCACACTCATCTGCATGAAGCTGTATCCCATGGCCTTGCAGGTAGTCGTTCCATTTCCACACAGCCTGCCACGATTTATCCAGCCAGATGGGGCGCTGATGTTGATTCTGAAACTTCCCAAAGTTATTCTTCAATGTGGCATCCCATAATTTTGCGAAACCATCTCCAGCCTCTCACATGTTTGAACAAGTCTGCACATGTTTCTGATGCGCATCAGCTCCAAAGCTGGACCGACACGTACAAGGAGCACACGTCAGCTGCGAAGTCCAATAATACACCGTCCGCTTGTCAGAACCCAACATCGGTTGCGACTTGCGCGGTCTGGCATGGTTGTTATTCAGATTGATCTCATACTTTCGAATCTCTTCCAGGTGTGGCTCAATCAACTCTGCAATCCTGTGTAACTCCCTTCCCTTTGCACATGCACCTTTGGCAAAAAGCACGAAGGATTTCTCAGTAGAATGCGGCAATCGGTCAGAGTAATTCTCAATAGCAATGTCTGTGCCAAACACAAGCTGAGCAAATTTGACCGTGTCATCCCAACTCGTGACACCATCTGGCCATGAATCCTGTACCATGGCTTCCTACCGCATGAACCGTGTGCGGACACTGTGTTCGGACAGCCCCAGTAAAAACCAGTTGAGTCCAATGAACACTTTCTGCAATTGCATCTGACATCATGAAATGTACTTGTTACTATCTATCTAAAAACATCTGTATTTGACAAAGAACATTCGCGCCGTGAACATACTGGCAACACCGCCTGTCCCGTGCACAAGCAAACAGGGCCACTGTGGCTCAAGAAAACATGCTTCTGAGTTGACACATCTTTCCCCAGACCACCACTTTAGCTCTTCCAATCCCGCCTCTGTGATGAAAACACCGCGCGAGACGCCAAACTCTGCCACAATGTGCCGTTGAACTGATTCACTTTGCGCAAACATGCAAATCATTCACAAAGGATAACAGAATCATTCACACAAGCATACACTACTTTTTGCCTGATGTACTTTGTCTTGACAGTACCTGTATAGATTGTTTAATGTTCTGACAACGTGCACCTGAAATGCTGCATACTAAAATGTAACATCCTTCGTGAGAAAGAGGCTGCAAAGGGCGCACACAGCACATTTGCTGCACCATGACACTTCAAAACACCTGGGATAGATTTTATGTCAGCCTCATTTCCTGTCAGGTGAAGGTTGTTAGTTTCCTGCTTTTGACATTCTTTCTGACATATCTTCTGACATTCTTGCTGACATTCTGTCTGGCATTCTTTCTAACATTCTGTCTGACATTCTTTCTGACATATCTTTTGACATTCTTTCTGAAATTCTGTCCGACATTCTTTCTGACATATCTTTTGACACTCTTTCTGACATATCTATTGACATTCTGTGTGACATTCTGTCTGACATTCTTTCTGACATGTCTTTTGACATTCTTTCTGACATTTATCTTTTGACATTCTTTCTGACACATCTTTTAACATTCTTTCTGACATTTTGTCTGACATTCTTTCTGCATATCTTTTGACATTCTTTCGGTTGAGGTCCGGCACGGAACACTGAAATCACACGATCGCGGTTGAGGTCCGGCGCGGAACACTGACCTCACACGATCGCTGTTGAGGTCCGGCGCGGAACACTGAACTCACAGGATCGCGGATGGGGTCCGGCGCGGAACACTGAACTCACAGGATCGCGGTTGAGGTTCGGCGCGTAACACTGACCTCACATGATCGCGGTTGGGGTCCGGCACTGAACACTGAACTCACAGGATCGCGGTTGAGGTCCGGCAAGGAACACTGAGCACACATCATCGCGGTTGAGGCCCGGCAAGGAACACTGAGCTCACATCATCGCAGTTGGGGACAGGGGAACGAGGAGAAGGACAAGGAGGAGAAGGAGAAGACAACTCACATAAAATCTAACAACCCTCACCTGACAGGTGGGGAATAAAAACATCTGTACAAGCGATGTTGCATCCTCATTGCAATTATTGACTGCATCCGAAAGTTTAGCCAAGCAACAACAGACTTCTTTGGGAAGTCAGGCCAGTGTTTTTCAGGATATCTTGATACAGCCCCTGACAGGCGGTTCTCACTGCATCTCACTCAGTATTGCTTTTGTTGTCTGTTTCTAAATGATTTATGATATGATTCGGTTCTCATGTTGCTGCCAAAAGGGCATTGAAATTAGTCCCACAGCCAGCAGTGTTTTTCGCAAAGGAGCCCCTAATAGCGCCATTGTCTTCAAGATTGCTTGGATGGGCTTCCCACGTGACCAGCGCGAGCGACGTGATATTGGCATGAAAGCGGTGGTCCTGGCATTTGCATACAAACGCACAAGCATATTCAAAGCTGTTGTACTACACATCTTTGGCGAACAACTTCATCATGCGGCATGAATTTGATCTTTTACACCAACTGTGTTCAGATCTAAATCTATGCGAGATCATTGCAGAAAGGAGCACTGGGCAAACTGCCAGGACCTTAGCTCACTACCTGGCCAAAGCCAATGACTTCTCATAGCTTGAGATTATATTACTTGAGTTTATTCGAGAGAACAATTTGTCTAGGATTTTCTGTTTTATCTGAGTTTTTTTTGTTTCTTGGCCCCCGCCAGCTTGTGTGGTTTTTGTGGCTTTCGCTACCTGTTTGGCTTTTGCGTCTTTCGTGGGCCATTGTGGCTCTTGTGGCAACTTGGTAAAAAAACACTCGTCCATAAGAAGTTCAGACACTGGTGTCGGAAATAAGAATAACCATGTTGCAATAGTGATGATAACAATCATTAATAATGATGATCATGATCATGATATCGTGATATCATGAGTGTTGTCCCAATATTGCCAGCGTTTGAGGCTTTTGGGCTTGCTGTGGTTTCTGCGGTGTTGTTTTTTTTGAGGAAGGACGAAGAAATGGTACAGTTGAAGAAGACAGCAGAGTCAAAAGAGAGCGGGCACAACCAGCAACAAGAAGACTAGCCGAATCACGTGAACAAGCAAAGAATAAGAAGAAGGACAAGAATAAGAACAAGAAGAAGGACAAGAAGAAGAACAAGAAGAAGGACAAGAAGGAGGACAAGAAGAAGAACAAGAAGGAGGACAAGAAGGAGGACAAGAAGAAGGTCAAGAAGAAGGACAAGAAGAAGGACAAGAAGAACAAGGAGAAGAAAAATAATATCAACAAGAAGAAGAACCAGAAGAAGAACAAGAAGAAGGACAAGAAGAACAAGGATAATAAAAAGAAGAGTAACAAATAGAATAACAAGAAGAAGAACCAGAAGAACAAGAAGCAGAACAACAATAATAACAAGAAGAAGAACAAGAAGAAAGACAAGAAGAAGAACAAGACGAAGAACAAGAAAAAGAATAACAAGAAGAAGAACAAGACGAAGAACAAGAAGAAGAATAACAAGAAGAAGGACAAGAAGAAGAAGAACAAGAAGAATGACCAGAAGAAGAGAAAGGAGAGTACTGTAACAAGAAGAAGGACAAAAAGAGTACTCTAAGAAGAAGAGGGCAAGAAGGAGAATAACAAAAACAAAAACTTCAAGAAGCAGAACCTGAACAAGCAAAAAGACAAAGCGGCCGTGATTGTGCGCCTGTTGGAGAGGCGCTATGCCCTCCCCCCAACCGCCCTCCAGCTTCAAATGTTCAAAGTGCTTTCCTCACGCAGCAACTCCACAACCACAACAACAAGAAGAACAAGAAAACTGGTAGCACAAGCAAAACCCAACAATACAATATGTATACAGTAATGAAAGCATCGCGTCAATAATTTTCAGGAACCCTGAAAAGACAAGCAAACCCGAAGAATAAGGAAGGGAACGCAAAAAAAATCGAAAGGGATCCGGAAAATCATCAAATCAAAGAAGCCATGGGACAATGAAAGGACGTCACAAAAATATGAAGCGAAGAAATGTAAGAAAATAGCATACAATACAATGAAGAAAGCCCAGCCAACATCGATCGACACCGGAGGACGGGGAAGGAAACTTGCAGAAGTCTGAAAAAAGACTTGCAAAGATCAACCAAAAACGCAAGGAATAAAGATGAATGGAGGACAAAACGCCAAGATACGCCAAGAAACAAAAGAACAAAACACCTCTTGAAAACAAATCCAAAATCAAGTTATGCCTCGTTTATTTGTGTAAGTGCCCGTTGTGTATGTACACAAATGCAGTACCCGCGTGTACGTATATGCATCTATGTATCTATGGATACATGGGTGGATTAATGGATGGGTTCTGTGAGTACTCGGTATGCAACCGTGCAGTCATATGATTTCTGACTGCCTGCAGAAGCCTGAATCATCCGTACCGTCTGAAGGAAAGAAGTGTGAAGCAAAAGCTCAAAGGGGATTGTAAGGGGAAAGCCTCATGTTGCTCTGTAATATGGATTCTGTTTTTTTTGTTTGGAGTATTTAGCATTGATCTGGGATAGATTGCAGAAGCAGGTCTGGATATGATGTATGTCTGTGCGTGAATGAAAACCCATCGGTATGCAAGGGTGAAGAAACCTATATCCAACCCAGGGTGAGATGGCAGCTGATCTTATGGTCAACAACTTGCACCCAATCTAAATCTCTGCTTCCAACTGTTTCCTTTGTAAATTGCCTAGGCTAAGTGAGGCAAACATATCACCAAGGCACCTTTTTCTGGCAACCCATTGAGCAGTGGTTGCACAAAGTGTACCCAACAGAGTAAGAAAGATCAATTCCATTCCGACAATGATGGTCGCAACAAATACTTATGGATATTGTTTAATGATCACCGACCGCTGAACACGGTCTAATGATCTAATGCTCGCGCAAAGGTGAACAGTCTTCAACATGAGTTACTTTCCTTCAGCAAAGTTGATGTTTAATCTCACTAAAAGGAGACAAACCAATCTGCCCACAATCAGCTCCGCCTGAGTCCACACAGTGTTGTGCAGCTAGATCTAGGATTACCTCAAGAATCTGAGTGCAAGAATGAGCTTTGTGTCATCTTGGCTCAACAATGTTGAAAAAAACGCGACGTTGTTGGAAGTCGAGTCTGTTTGCCAATGCTTCTTTCTAGAGGGTTTGACAGAGACACTACTGTCCAAGGCTAACTCTTGAACTTTGAAAAGCGTCGATAGCTTGAGATCACAAGGTTTCTATTCATTCCTCACCAGACTCCCTTCCATGAAACTAGATAGATAATAGATATAGATATAGACTAGATAATTATATTATAATGAAAAACATGTTGTCAGGCCAAGGAGAAAAGCAGTCGTAGTTTCTTGAACATCTATGGTTGTCATGGTTGTCATGGTTGTCATGGTTGTCATGTCTCCTGAGCTGAAAATAATATGAGGACAACAAGAGGAAAAAAAATAAGGTCACCACAGACTTGACACTTTTGAAATGCTGTTGAGCATCTGCAACTTTTGCCGTCTCAAAGGCAAACTTCGATTAGTGATTAGTCACAGAGTCACGCATCCATGCCCTATCCCCACAGCCTACTTCAAGCCTTTGCGGCCTTTTCCGGATATGAACCCAGAAGCTGTATCTTGCAGGACTTGGGAGAACTCCAGCAGGGAACCGTGTATTCCACAGCGCTTGCCCAGGATATGTTGGGCACATGGACTACACC
This sequence comes from Breviolum minutum Mf 1.05b.01, assembly GCA_000507305.1. Lineage (NCBI taxonomy): Eukaryota > Dinophyceae > Suessiales > Symbiodiniaceae > Breviolum > Breviolum minutum. Next base: position 2,263 of record DF245418.1, on the reverse strand, counting down.
ACCTCGGAGTTTGCAGGCTCCGTCAACTCGCAAAATCACTCCAAAGCAACACGTTCCGTCGCAACGTGAAACCATTGGCCCAATTGGAGCGGCTTGGAAACAAGCCCCGGGAATTGAAAAACAAGCCCATCCAAGATAACACTGGGGATACTTGGCACACAAAGAAACATTTTTTTACAATATGAATCCTTGCACATACTATGCACATGCACAAGCACAAGGCACATGCACATGGACCTGTACATCTACATGAACAAAAACAAAGACATAGACGGAGACATGGACATAGATACAGCCTGTAGACACAGCCATAGAATCGACACAACAGACATGCACATCATAGCAGCAGCATTCATGCACATATTCAAATACTTGCAAAAATACATCGGAATGCCAGCCTCATAAAGTCCGAATCTGCACCGAAACGCATTGCTTTTGCTGTTCCACAGGGCTGTCTTGTGACAGACCAGCTAGGAGATTCAAACAAAGAGTCGAGAAAGAGTGCAAATGATGCGCAAAAAAAGAAGCGCATGTTAGAAATTGTATTGTACGGGGTCAAAACTCCCTTGATCGTCTTGAAACAGCTTTGATGGGAGAAACAAACACTTCACCATAAAGTCTCATGATAACTAATCCAATACAGTAATTGTCTTTTGAGCTAAACACTGCACGTGACATCACGAACCAGTGTCAATGTCAGTGAGCCGCATGCACTAGCACAACAATGAGGTGCAAAATATGTGTCCAAGCTACCAAATGCTAGCTGCCAGTCAATGTCAGAACAAAAAAGAAAATAAGCGACAAAAGATTCCAAACAACAGCTTTGCACCATGTCGGTGTGGCATGACGGAAAGGCAGTTTAATGCTTGTTCTCTCAGAATGCATGAAAATCGATGGGTACAATGCTTTTAAAAATCAAACCATATCAAACCCACATTGCAGATCAATGCATTTTGCACCAAAGCGCAATTCCTACATTTGAGAGTTTTTGGCCATGCTCTCAAAGCTGCTGAGATCGGGCGGGCCCAGTACTTCGAGACATGCCCTCCCATGAATATACAAGTAGTTCCTCACTTCCGCACCAAAAAGTTTCATGACTCCAACATCTTCTTAAAAGTGATCTGCCAGCGTCTCTCATGTACACTGTCCTTCATTAATGCTACTGGGAGCATGAAGATAGTGCAAGCAATGAGGGCAGCATCCGGCAAAACACTTGTCAATACATTAAGGTGATTCCACTTGTCTGCCTTGATCAGGTTTGTGTTGTAAGCCTTAGATGATTTGATTGCAAAATCTTTGTTCAAATGCGCCTTTGAATGGAGCCGTTTCATCAAGCAAACATCTGTTTGAGTAACACCTTGTCTACAGGAAAAAACAATAAAAACATCTGTACAAGCGATGTTGCATCCTCATTGCAATTATTGACTGCATCCGAAAGTTTAGCCAAGCAACAACAGACTTCTTTGGGAAGTCAGGCCAGTGTTTTTCAGGATATCTTGATACAGCCCCTGACAGGCGGTTCTCACTGCATCTCACTCAGTATTGCTTTTGTTGTCTGTTTCTAAATGATTTATGATATGATTCGGTTCTCATGTTGCTGCCAAAAGGGCGAATCCGACAAATCAACAAGGAAGGCTTTGATTGAACAAGAAGATTCGGACCCAACTAGGAATACTGCAATTTCTTTAAAACCCATTCATCTGGTTTTATTCAAAGGTATTTACCAATACTATCATACCTAGATTCTATGTCTTTCGTTTTAGACACAACTTTGAATGTCGGCACATACACACCCGTTCGGTTCAATATCTTCAGGGACCTGTCACTGATGGCAAGTGACTCTCTGCGTTTCCACCACGCTTGCGCCCCATGACTCCGTTGAATGTACGAGGAGCTTGGATGACTTGGGACTTCAGTGCATGAAAATGGTGCTTGACAGAAACCTGCACCAATTGAGATACTTGAAACACTGAAACTGAAAGTCATGGGATGTTTACGGTATCAACTTGTGCAAGATTTTGTTCGTGAACAGCAAAACTTGGCAGATTCAAATGACTTCTGTCCACTTTTCTCTTGCTTGATTGACCTGACCAAGATTCCTGTGGCCTCTCTCGTGAGGCTTGAGACTAAGTACAAAAGCGCATGTAAGAGACTCTATACAAAATGAATATATCTACATATGTCATCTGTGTACATAAAGTCATTAAGCTAATATAAAGTATATGACAGTATATGTATATAAATATATATACATGATTCCACA
>DF245417.1:0-17879 GCA_000507305.1 Breviolum minutum Mf 1.05b.01 | reverse complement strand
AACAGGGGGCGGGAACCACAACCATCAAAGGATGAGGAAAGCTCACCCTGAATGGTCGGAGCAAACAAATGGAACTGCCTATGCAAGGAATGGGGAAAACATTGATTTCAAAAACGAACTGTCATCACAATATAGCACTGCCCTTCCTCCTTTTTTTGAAACAGTTCTATATAGCACAGCTCTTGCCTGCCCTCCAAGAGGATAAAGCTTTCGTCTAAGGTAATCGCATCGCCATCCAGGAGTTCTGCCGTGATGTCGCCCGAGAAGGTCAACACCTCGGGCGCTGGACAGTGATACATGTGATACCAATGGAAACATCCCTGCACTCCCTGAGATGGGCCAGAAAACCATGGAGAAGATGTTGCAACCTAGCTACCTAATTACCTAGCTACAACAACAATCTTTTGCCTTGGTTGGTGGGGTCGGTCAGCTGTGGGAGTTCGGGGCGTTTCTTTTTGCAAATGAAATAGACTATTCCCAACAGGTGGGATTCCTGAATTGGATTCCCTAGTTAATGAAGCAGTGAAGCAAAGTATTATTACTATGTTGGAAGGATTGTAAAGTGCAGGTGCACTTTTTCGTGACAGAACTATAGTGCATTAACTTAAGACTTAAGTGGAAAGAAACACCTGCCACGCTTTTTTGAATATGTCAATATTTGCCAAACAAAACCAACTGCTTTCAGACACCGATTGGTTGCTGCCAATGGAGATATCCGTGATGAAGAGATTGGTCATCTCCTCAGCTGAATCTAGAAGGATCAGGACCGACAAAACAAAAAGTTGGTAGCATCAACCATTTCATTTGGATGACGTGTCCAAGGATTGTGATCCTCCCCGAAGTGGTGAATGCCGTACCACTTCGTTGAAACAAACCAGTGCACTTGGTTCTCTGCAGGCAGCTTGTCACACAGGCTTCATGGTAAAGGCTATGATCACCAACCGAGGATTGCTTGACGGTTTTGCGGTGGAGAACAATAGAAAGACACTGACTGGAAAAAATCGTTTGGTGCCCTCAGGTAAACAAACACGGCAATGACAATGCTACGACATTAGGTCAACGTCGTGGGTTTTAATTGCTATTCTCATTTGCCAGAGTCCAAAAATCATCCCAGGGCTGCTCGTGAGGTGTCCATGGAAGCCAGTAACGAATTGGCAAACACCTTTTTCCTTCCGACACACCTATGTAGGTTTGAAACCAAATTACGTAGTTGACACATCTTCCGATTACATCTCTTTGCGATGATTGAAATAATTCCATTGTTTAGGTCAACTCTATCAACAAACGGTGGCAAGTGGAAGGTCGCCATTGCTGCTATTGCTATACTTAGCTGGTTTTCCTTTCTAACTATAACGCAACGAAGAATTTGTTGGTAAATCATGGTTTTGGTATCTCCACCTCTCCCGAGCATCCGCTGAGATGACCATGACGGAGATGTCTTCTTTCACAGTGGGACGACGGCAACTCGAGGAATTCAAACCAGGACAACCTGACAGTTCAAGTTGAGTTAATCTTCTCAGCTGTTTCCATTCGCATTCGTATGGTTTGCTTTGGGGCGCTGGCCTTATCACTTTGGGGCAGCCACGTGGAAGTCCAATTGAAAGGGTGCATGAAAAATATTCATCTGGGTGCATGAAAGGAAGAACCACTGCACTGGACAGTCGTTCTTCAGGTTTTTAAACGAACATTCGCTTGATTTGAAGGAAACCACACACTGGCGAGTATACCAGACATGTTTCAGGGGTGAAAGATTCTATAAACCCAAAAAAATGCACGCAGGGCGACAAATCAGCTCGACGCCCGAACCAGAATTTTGTTCCGTCTGGCGGCGGCGAGTTTTGCTTCCATGCTGGTGATGCGTATATGTTGTGGTGTGATGTGGTATGATGTCATGTGCTTGGTCACGAGGTGAGATGGAATAATGTGGTTGTTGGTGCGGTGACGTGGGGTGAGGCAATGTGGATGATTGCGACATGTCATGTCAAATGATGTCAAGTGCTGTGGTGTGATGTGATGTCATGTGATGTGATGCCTTGTGGTGTGACGAGATGTGATGCGTGACATGACAAGATGTGAAGTACTGACATTTAACGTGGTCTCAAGTGATGTCATGTGATCTGATGAAGTGATGCACCGAGATGGGACGCTAATGTCGATACGTGACAAAAAAGGGGGTAGTGAGCTTATCTATCGAACATTTTCCCACTATTTTGACCGCAGCAGAGAAACTTGACAGTTTGATAAACATGTCGACAACCGATCAACAAATCGAACCCCCAAAGAATCATTGTTCACCATTGTTGGACCGAGCGGCCTAAACGATACACATCAACGCCGCGTGGGTCATTGGCGTTCTCTCGGCACCTTGGATCTTGAAAGACGACGTGCAAATCCATCCCGCTGATCTCACATCACATTAACGAAAATCTCAAACAAAGGCCTCATCCCGGTATTTGGTATGTTTTGGATAAAAATGATAAAACATGTTCTGAGTTCTGGGTTCTTGTTTGTGTGCAAAGGTGTATCTCCAAACCCCCATGGTATCAAGCCACGTCTGCGTCATACTGATCAAGCGAATGGAATCGGTGTCCGAAAAGCCCCAACCTGGCAGCCGAGACTCAGGGTTGTTGAGGGGCAGCTAAGCAGCTTAGTACATTCAAATGGGATCAGTCGCGGGGAGTTACGAACCTTGGGCAGTTTATCACAATTCCCACCATTCAGTAATACTAATAGAAGTAGTAGCAATTGTAGTGGTAGAAGTAAAATCAGTATACTATATACTAGTAAAAGTAGTGTAAAAGTAGTAGTAGAGGTAGTAGTAGTAATAACAAAAGTAGTAGCAGTAAAAGTCAAAGCAGAAACAATAAGTGTTGTTGTGGTGCACGCAGTGGTGGCGGTGGTGGTCCTCCAAAGGAAAAAAATCCCACCTTCGAGATCGATGCGTACCACAAAGTTGGTGGGTAAATTGAGCTGAATGTCCTTGGCTGCTTGGATCTTAGCGCCCAGCAACAGGCCCCAAACTTGGTAGCGTTGGGTTCAACGAAAACTTGGGGGCTCGGGTTGGGAATTTGGGACTCTCTCAGATTTTTACGGACGATCGCAAGATTAAAAGTCAGCAGGGCATTGGCAGATTTCACCAAACTGCGGTAAAGGTTGGGGCTACGCTACGGGGTGTCTGTGTTTTTGAACTTTTTAAAATCTTTTAGACTCCTAGGGATCTTTGCGAAATTTTTCGTTTTAGATGGCTGTACTCATAGGCCCTGGGAGAATGAGAGACTTGGGTTGCACAAGTTCGACCCGGAAAGTGACTCTGTTGAAGTGACTGGCAAGCTAACACTTCTTGCACCACTTCTTGCAAGGCCAGAAGTAAACAAAAACGCACAGCCTAGAACTTGGGAAAACACACTCATGAATCTATGAATCTGGGTGAACATGGGTGAATTAAATCAATCACAAACAGATTTTGAGGAACGGGAACGGCGTTGTATCTATTTTCTTCTGATTTACTCAAAACCATGCACCAGCCAGCTGAAACAAGGAAATTTTCTGATACAAATGCAGGTACTGACGTACTGTGAAAAATAATGATTGGAGTAAAGTTGTGACCCAGGTGCCTGGTATTGTTGTCAGCTTTATTATTAGACTCGAGGGTGTTTTTTCCCAATCACCGCTATACAAGAACCAAACAGCTCTCTTCATAACTCGCACATCCTCCCAAATCTCCGTTGACTTTGTCACCACGGATCAGTCAAAGGCCCTTTGAACATCAACCTGTGCAGCCATGGGAAGAGTTCATGCGACTTCAGATCGCTCGAAATATGGGCTCCATCTTTATCCTTCGACCAGACCATATTCAGGTCTTACAATTGGAATGTGGTTTGCCGATCAACAACAACAACAACAACAACAACAACAACAACAACAACAACAACAACAACAACAACAACAACAACAACCAGAGCAGCATAAAAACACAGATCAGTACAGTTTGCAAAAAAATACCCCCATCTGCTTGAAGTGAGCTTCCACCATACGACCAACTTTCTGCCTTAAAATGTTAGGTGACCTACATGGAATTCGTTCCATACCATAAACGACAAAAACAAAAAATTGCAGTCTGTGCATGGTTGTTAGCAGAGAAGAAAACAAATAAACATAAGCAACAAACCAGCAGGAACAGCACGAAGGGGCAACAAAAACAATAAAGAATGCGAATGTTCACCCCTATCTACTCGAAGCAAGTACACCCTTTACCTAAAGCTAACTTCAATTGTTTGAACCAAGTCAGAATGATTGAAATGGTGCACGCTTTTGAGGTTTGACGGGTGTCTGGCAAAGATCGTGCCAACATATGCAAAACACCTGACACAGCGCACCACCAGCGCACCATCAGATGTGCATATTGCGTGCATATTGTATGTATATACTGTATATGCATGAATATATTTCCATATATGTATATATCATAGACGAGCATATATTGTATATATGTTTAATAATGTTTAGAGTATGTTTGCATGTTTGCTTATGCTCGTTGTACATCCGTTTTGCTTCGAAGGCAGAGGTTGAGCTGAAAAGAATTTGTAAAAAACGCAACGCGGCAACGACAAATTCTTATTTTTTTCACCTCAATTGGATTTCTGATTTTCACCTAGATTTCTGTTCAATCATATCCCGTTTGTTCAAACCTCATTTGTTCAAGTCCCTCTTGCGTCTGACAAAAAGAAACGACAAAAATTTCCAGCTTTTCTGCAACTTGGCATGTTTTGTCCGTCTTGGAGCAAGGCATCAGCTTCTGCCATGTGTAGTTTAGACATGCAAGGACTGCTTAAATTCAAGCCAACTATAGGTGCAGAACTATCTTGATTTGTGTGACGAATCATCGAATATTCTTATCGAAGTGCGATGTTCAGCAAATGCGCGAATAACCAATGGGCAAATGCAAACAGGTGTTTTTCCATTCCATGCTTTTTCTGAAACCTATGACTTGTGTTGTGCGTCCATAAAGTGTTCCAGTGGTGGGATATCATAATGATAGTGGTCAAATATGTATTTTTCTTGCATCAACGATTTGGCAGTACTTTTTGCATTTAGCCCATTTCTCTATACATTTATTCTTTTTGTCGTTGAGCTCACACAACGCTTTTATTCATTTCATCTGCAAGTTTTTTCAACACAAAGTTTTAGATTAATTGAAATACTGTTGCCTCCTTCGTGCTGATGCAACATTTAGAAGCACCCTGTGCAAATTCAAACTGTCTTATGGTCAAGTCCCAATAATGAAAAAAAAATGAGACACCTGACTTATCAGACCTGTGCCAAAGCGACGAAGAACTCAAAGACTTGGTGCCATATCCGAGAAAGACCAATAAGATTTGCAATATATTGTTGAGAGCCCCTCCAGCAAATCCTCTCAAAATTGTTTTTTTTTGCTCGCGGACGTTCCAAAAAAGGTGCCGCTCACAGATACAAATGCACTCACCATTTACACTCACCATTTACAGAGAGCCGTGAAAGCAAAAACCAGTCAAAACAGAGGCCAACAAAGCTTAGCATGAATTTGACTCGAACAATCATTCGGCGGGGAGTAGCGTTTGAACAGATTTGTGGTCATAGAATTTGATTTGAGATAGTTTGAATTATATGGTTTGAGTTGGTCTGAACTGATTCGAGACAATCTGAGGACTTTACTGATTGGGGTCTCATCTTGCACATTCCGGCGTGCTCACCACGAAAACTTTGATTACGATGTCAAGAAATCAAAAAAAAAATATTGATGATTGATGACAGCAAACACTCCGAACTGTAAGAGATAAGAAATATCAGGATATCAAATTGGCTGAAAAGCAACCACAAATTAATGTAGCTGAAAATACAATGCATTCAAAAAATTGCTAACGGAAAAAAAAACAAACCAAAAACTAAAAAAAAAACAATACCTGAAAATGTTGAGTGGAATGGTGGTGAAGAACCTGAACTGTTGCAAATTCCTCCTTCGTTAGTTTCAATTGTCCTATTTGTGAGCAAGTCCTTAAAAGAAACTTGAAATTGAAATTGGTCCTAAGGGGCGTTCAATGTCATTTCAGCAAAGAAAATAAAACAATGCATACAGTATGTCAAAAAATGTATGTTGCAGCAGGTAGTACTTGAGGTACTGAGCTGCACTGTTTTTTTTTTAGTTGGAACCGCAAGGTCGCACCAGAAAGGGAGGATGAAAGAGCAGAAACGAATTGATACAAGATGCCATAATCATAGCACCACGGCAGGAAGGGGATTAGATTGGGTGATATTGATTCAAAAATTGTTTTCCAAAAATGTTCAAAGAGAAACCCATTTCACGTGACAAAATTGTGATTAGATCCAACATTGATCTGTCTGAAACAAATATGCAACAGCACTCTGAAGTCAACAGTGGAACTAATGGGAAAGGTGGACGAGACACTTGATGAAGTGCTCGAATGAACATGGGCGATAAAACAAAAACGGAAAAAAGGATTGGCATTTTTTCAATACAAGGGGGTAGGACCGACGCCCGTCAGGAGATTACCAAATTAAGAGGCTTCAATGTTTGAAGATGTTACAAGAAAAACAAAAAAACAACCAACGTCATGCACTTTGGAGTTTTTTAAGGTTGCACTGGATGGAAATGAGTACGAGTTTTGCGTTTTACACTTAATTATGTCAACCCTGTCTCTAGTCACAACAAAAAACATCTCGCAAAAACTGCCTATATAAAGAAATCAGACTTTAGAGTGCAGTCAAATTGAGAAGAACAAAGTGAGGAAACAAATATTTCCCCCACCTGTCAAGTGAGGTATGTTGGATTTTATGTTAGTCTCCTCTCATTCTTTCCTTTCCTTCCTTAACTCCTTCCTTAACTCCTTCCTTAACTCCTTCATTCACTCCTTCCTTCCTTCCTCATCGCAGTCCTTGAGTGTGCGCAGCCAGACCTCAACCGCCTGTGTGCAGTGTTCCCCGCTGGACCTCTAACGGCACTGCTCTCTCCCGGACCTCAACTCCGACCATCCGCGGCCAGTGTTCCCTTCCGAACCTCAACCTCGACCATGTGCGCTCAGTCTTCCCTGCCGGTCCTCAGCCACGAGATAGAATGCCAGAAACAATACGAGAAAGAATGTAAGAAGATATGCCAGAAAAAATGTCAGAAATAATGTCAGAAAGACTGTCAGACAGAATGTCAGAAAGAATGTCAGAAGATATGTCAGAAAGAATGTTAAAGGATATGTTAGAAAAAATGGCAGACAAATGTCAGGAGATACGTCAGAAAGAATGTCAGACAGAATGTCAGACAATATGCAAGAAAGATTGTCAGACATAATGTCAGGAGATATGTCAGAAAGAATGTCAAAAGATATGTCAGAAAGAATGTCAGGAGATATGTCAGAAAGAACGTCAGAAAGAATGTCGGAAGATATGTCAGAAAGAACGTCAGAAAGAATGTCGGAAGATATGTCAGAAAGAATGACAGAAGGAATGTCAGAAAAATGTCAGACAGAATGTCAGGAGATGTCAGAAAGAAGGTCAGAAGATATGTCAGACAGTCCCATATCTAAATCCACTGAGTGCAATGTGCAATGAAAAGCAAATGAGATATATGATTAACGACACAAGTAGCATTCCTGCAAAGTTCTGGACATAACCTTTTGAACAGACCCCCAGCTCCCTTCAAAAGACCTGGCTTGTCCAACAGGCCCTGTTCAATTTGTTGAAGAAATCTGCGCACAAACAAAAAAGCTTTAACAGCAAATATTAACTTAAGGTAGTGCAGCATCTTTCCCCATCATCTGGAACCATCATAGCAATCCAAGCCGGGAACATGGCATTCGAAGATCTCAAAGGCATTACTGAGGGACTCTCACTCCGAAGTACACCCAACTGTCACCCCGGATCTTCCTCGTGGCAGCAGATGATTTCGAGATGCCTGCTAAACCCATGCACGGCCCATGCCTTCGGTGTCATCATCGGCTACCAGCCAGACAATACAAAGAAGCTTGCGACAAGAAGGACCAGCAACTTCTGCCATCACCCTATGGGCTGAAAGGCCAAGTGCCCATGACCGTCCAGTTGCAAATGATCATTTTGAAAGATCAAGATGGCAACCATGCCATCACCAAGCACCTGGCTTTCCCTTCTGTGGAACTTTGCATCGCGCCAATGTCCAACTCCCCAAAGGTAGGAAGGAAGGTCTTGCAATACTGCCTCGAAGGGCTTGGCCGTCGGCGCTTCAAATGCTATCAGCTCTCCTAATGAAGAAAGAGAGGATGAAGAGACAGACGCAGGATTTGACTTCATCCTCAAACATGGGCCACAGTCTTCTTTTGAAATGGCTCAGCTGCGCTGGCAAACCAAGGCCATTCGCAAAGAAACTTGTCCCATCTTTGGGTGGCCGACAGGTTTGGTTGGGAAGTCTTTGAAGAATTTCTCTTCTGATGCTGCTTGGGCCCGAAGGGAATTTTGCTGGCCAATCCCTTTGACTTTGAAATACTATGCACCCTGGCTGCTTCAAGTCGTTAGAAACCATCTGAAACTTTGACCGGAAACTGACGAAGACCATGGTTACACTTAATCAGTCCGGGTGGGCAACGGTTCGCATCGCTGCAACAATCCTTACAATACGAGCAGAATGATAATCAGTGGATACGGAATGCACAAATCCAGAAGTGTGCTCAGAGACTTTTGTATAGGTGGATAACCATGCAAACACGCAGGGATGAACCTTGCACACCAAAGGCCCTTTTAAGGAAATAGTTTTCAGTGTGCAGCTTGCTGTCAAGCAGCAAGCAGGTTATGAGCCCAAATCATACGTGTTTGTGACCTGATGGCTTCCAGAAAAGCGTCGCTACCACCTGGTGCAAATCCGTCTTGGTCGGCACATACAAGAGCAGAATGTGATCTGGTGCTGCAGATGAGACCTGCAGGTCAAGGAAGTGGGGTACCTGCGCCTTCGGATGATGAAGAACTGGAGGAGCCTCAACCAGTACAAGGAGCGGGTGTAAGAACACGGTCGGAGAGGCGTCAAAAATCAATTCGGGCGCTACGCCAGTCAGAATGGCGAGGCATGGCAGAGTTGATGTGGAGGAAAGATTTGAAGAGAACATAAGAAAACTTGAAGGCACCAACGAGCACAGGGACCGCGGCTGAGCAACGCGGTAAAGGCAAATCTCGTTGGAATGATGGCCGCAAAGAAGCGACGGATCTACGCAGGAGGTGACAAAGCCTATGGGAACCAAGGTGCAAGATGAGTTGGAAAGAGCCATGGAGAAAGAGATGGTTCAAATGCTGTTTGAAAAGAACAAGGACTCGCGTCGAAGAGTGGCCATGATGCAACCGCCTCCTCCGCCGCCGCCCACGGAAAGTCCAGAAAAAGGTCATGCACAGGACCTTTTCCAGAGTGGACATATTTGCAGAAAGTGTATGAGACTACGGGGTTCCAAGGACCATGCAATATGGTTGTGTGACACTAGACTGGCTCCTCAGTCGGACAATGGTAGATCTACATGCGGAACAAAGGGATCGCGGGGCAAGTTCCCGACATGGAGGTCAACATCGTGATAATGAGGCGGGATGATTTCCCGACATGCGCATCAACGAGGTGATAATGCGGCAGCAGGCAGAAACACCTCCACGAACAAGGGGAATGGAGTAGGCGACCCTGATCTGCAAGGTCGGGAAAACCTGCTGGCTACGCAAAAAGTGGCTATCAAAAGAGCTAAAGCCCAAATTGCCTCTTCCGGAACTGGGGGTCTCATAGAGGATGGCTGTCGTCTCCTCCATGCTTTCAGACTCTTCTTGGCTAATGGCAGGTAGTCTCTGTCATTTTGTCGAATGTTTAAAAACTGATAAGCGTAGACGACATAAGTTCCTTCCCAAACATGCAGCCCATCTTCATACAACTCCAATAGGTATTGAGCCATGAATCCAACTTTTTGAGATCTGAATTGGATTTGCGATGAGCCTTGGCCCAAGTACGAAAAAGGTTTGTCTGAATGATATATCGCTCCAAGTCTCCAAGGTTGGCTTTTTAACTGCCAACATGCGAAGTCGATCTTCTGGCCGGACAAACTTCACAAATTCTGTTGAACACTTTCTTCGTTTCTTCTTTGCGGTGTCATGCTCCTTGTTGTTTGAGCCACGCCGCTTCTTTGGCGTTGCGCTGACCAAAGACGATGGGTATTGTATGCCCGCGCCCTCTTGAGAGACTTTTGTGTTGGGTCAATGTCAGGCTGGTTATTGGCTTCAGACTTGTCGGTGTGTGGGATGTTGAAAGCAGCAACTTCTTTGAGGCGTTGTCTGAAAGACTGCGCGAAGCCAGTGGTGTCTGGCGCCCATGCCGAAGTTGGAGCTGCTTGTTGAACTGCAAGGCTCCATTCATGGCAAAGACTCCAAGGATATTCACCAGCCGCTGATGTCTTGTTTCCCGTCTTCAGCAACCCTGTCTCATCACATACCGCTCAGATCCTCTGAGTTGAATGTGTTGATGGTTCTTCAAGCAACTTTGAGCCAACACCTTCAAGTTAATGAGATTTGTCAGCATCCCTGCGCTTTTCTGAAATGGTTGATCATATCGACACATGTCCCATACAGACCACAGTGGGTAACCCTCTAAGTTCCAAAACAGGTCTGAACTCGAAAAGCCGTGACGATGCTGGATTTCCAAACGTGTTTGCTGCCAAAATAGCGCAAAACATTGTCAGTTCAACTGGTATCAACTGGTACTAACTCTCGAGCTCTGGCTTTTGCAAAGTTAGTTATATTATGGCGAGCCTTAGACCAAACTGCGCAAGGAATCCTAGCATGGATGTACCAGATCAATCCAGTGGAAACCAACTGGAATAGTAAGGCTTGGGTAGAAGGTCAAGTGAGGTCAAATTCCCATCCATCATAAATTTCAAAAGGATCTAATGTTGCCAGCCCGCTTGGTGCCAAAGAAGTTGTGAGCCTCCAAGTCCCCGAAAAGAGCTCCGGCAAGAACAAGGGGAGATAACTGACCAATCCTCTATAGGCAAGGTCGGATGTAGTCTGTCCGAGTCATCATCAAGGTCGGTATCTTCCACTTTGAGGGGATTGGAGTCGATGATGATGTCCCGCGTAAACTCAGGTTGGGATATAACTTCAGAAAATCCCTACAAGAAACTTTTAGGGTCATGCCACCGACTCGGAGCGTCTGAAACATTGTCTTTCGAAGGCACATGTCGAAGATGCCGCTGAATCCGCCCAGCAATGCAGTAGGCCGCACCTCTCCTCACGAGGTGATTCAGGTGATAGCTTAGGATCGCCCTTTCATAAACCCCAATAGTGAGGCCATGTTGTCAGTGATAGTCAAAAGCCGTGCGCCTATCAATGTCTACGAAGGCCCATCAAAGACACCCTTGCCTCTTTCAGATTGATTTGTTCGGTTTTGAACTTCCAACTCCTCGCTACCAAAAGCTTGTATCGAGAAGGCTCAATCCAGGATTTGTCAAGGGGTTTGTATAAAGAAGGAACTTCCACAAAACGTCTGTCAGAGTGTTTCTTGTGAATCTTCTGTACCCGGATTCGTTTTCGAATGACATGTTGTTCAGTGGCCTGCTCTATCAACTGTTGACCAAATTTTGCGTTGATGCCAACCTCCGCTCCCGGTGTGTAGCCCTTGACATCGTTTGTGCAGTGTGCTTGCATTCCCGAGTTCACTTCATCTTCAGCCTCTATGAACCTCCAACGTTCCTCGTGTCGCATTGCTTCCTTAACATGATCTCTGTTGGCTATAGTATTCACAAGTGCATATCCAAATATTGAAGAATCACCCAGATAGACTTCTGTTGAAAAAGTATTGCCCAATCAATGCGCCCCAGGAAGATGAGACCAATAACAAGTCTCATCTCAGTCCGAACGCTGTTCCACACCAGCATCCGTTTGCCCAGAGCCACCTGCACGAAGCTATAGCACGAATGGAGACAAGCCATTGCCGGTCGAAGCAATTGAAAGTGATTCACCACGTGGCCTAGCCAAATCCTCAAAATCTCTCCATTGATTCTGCCTCTTTTCAACAAGGCTTTTGTTGCATAGATCATCCCTAGAGTCTCAAATTCTGGCAAAGCTTCCGTGCCTGAAGTAGTAAAAGGGGTTCCAAGTCTTTCGAACCATGTCACGATCCAACCCATCTATGCCTATCGACATCCGCACTGTTTCCTCCAAGTACTTGAACATTGTCAACATATGTTCCTGTCAGAACTGTGCCAGGGGAAAGTTCCGGAGAGGTCGCTTATCTCGCAGTTCTATGGCTGATCCTTCTTCACAGGCTAGCTTGACTTGGTAACTGACAATTTCTTTGGCGATATGGTGCCATTCTGTATGATAACGAGACTGTGTTCTTGGACCATCTGAAACCGCTGTCAAAGATTCTTTGACAGCCCGGTTCTCACCTCCAAGCGGAAAGTCCTCCATCTTGTCCTCTGTCATCAATGCCAGGCTGTCTTCCAAATCCAGCCTGCGCTTTCCCACTTTGTCAGTGTGAACTCTAAGAAGCCGCATGTCTTGGTCATCCTTGGTATGTCCTTTCTTAAAGACCTCAACTTCAGTCAGCAGCATCCTCTGAATGAAGACTTCAGTGCCCTCCACCACACACGTTCCTTTTGTCTCAAAAACTGCAGAGTTCCCAGGATTATCCACCACCTCACCGGGAAGAGTGTCACCGAACTTGGCGTGTTCGCGGTCGGCGACCACCCAGACCATTTGAGCTACCTCAACAGCTTCACCGTCTCCTAACACAATGGCCTGTGCCGCTGCAGTTCTTCGCTTGCTCTCAATGGTTGCCCTAGACACATGGTCAAAGGCGTAGACATAGGGAGATTGTGGGGCAGGAAAGCTACTGGTTGCGTCGAGAAATTTGCAGGTCAGGGGTCAGGAGCCAATGTCAACCAAACTCCGTCAGATATTTTGTTGAGCAAGATCCGATGATGCCAGCAGAATCCGTTAGGATCCAGTGGGAATTCCACGATCACCTGAATGTCAGGTATGTCATTGTCACTGGATTCGCCATTCTCACCTCCTAAGATCTGACGGTCGCAGCGGTCCGCTGCGTGAGGTCGAATCTGTGGAGAGGGTTCACTTGAACTAGATGATGGACTGTCACCGCTGGCCACAACTGGTGTGATTGGATTGTGGTTAAGACCCAGACGTCTGATGATCTCCAAACCAAACCAGTGGACAACCAGAATGGTTTCAACCAACAAGATGCCACGATTTGAAATGTCCAGATGTGCTGATCTACGAATCTCTGTTTTCAAACTGCTTTCACAAGTGGAGTACTCCTCTATGGACAATCGAGTGGCGCGGAGATCGTGGAGCTGAACTACCTCAAACGTCGAAACTCCAGGACTCTCAACAATCCAAAGGAGCCGTCCAGTTGCAAAGCCAGCTACCCATGTAACTAGCGACCGAAGGGAGATCTTGAGATACTTGAGATGATAAATTCAAACGGGCACAACTCCATTATATTCCCAGTTTCGCAGCATTCCCAAAGCCAACAAGATCAACAACTTTGTATCATTTTGGCACCAACCTTCTAAAATTGTATGATCTGCAGTCCTTCGACATGGCCTGTTTATAAAACCGCACTTGATCTACCTTGGCCTTTGTCTAAAAACAACATATCTTTTGCATCTTTCTGAGTCTTTGTAGGTTCATTGATTCATCTATACCTCGCTACTTCCATCCATACGTATCTTTTTATCCCGATCTAATACAACCGAAAGTATTACCTCACCTGATCTTGTCTTACCTATCCCACCTCATCCTACTGCAAATGATCCTGCTGTCCAAACAAATCTACACCCGGGGTCCCCTCACACACCGAATAACCTACTCTATCCCGCCCTATCCTATCCGTAGGAGTATGCTTCTTACCTGAGTTGTTCTTCCCTTTGCGATCTTTGATTGCCTTTCGTTTTTGATTTATCTTCTCTCATCTTACCTCTTGTTTCCCTTCCAGTATCTTGTTGCACCTTTTCTCATCTTATCTGACTTATCTTATTCTGGCTTATCCTGCGCGATCTTATCATATTTCCATTGACCTTGTCTGCTCTACCTGTACAAGCCAAAATGATAGCTCGCGTGTGCATGGCACAGGAAACCCGACAATCTGCAAATATGATCCGGGTCTGTAGAGAAAAAAACGCCATGCACATCCACCGAGGGGAAAGGCTGGCTTACCACCCTTTATGGACTACCTATGGGCTGGAGTGGAGGGTTCTTGTGGACTGGGATCATATAGTCTAGTTGCGTCTACTTATCAAAGGTGGCCCCACTATACAGTCAAACACATCAGAATCGGAAGATGATGACTTCCGAGTTCGGAATCTTCTCCTGGGTGCCCTCCCATGGTGGCTTAAAGGTTCCATGAGTTTCATGCAGTTTCCGATGGTCGACCATTAGAATCGACCGTTTTTTCTTGAGGAAAATTAAGTAAATTACACCATGAAATCACGAATATGATTTTTTTTTAAAACAGAGTGGGTGTCGAAAGGTCAACTCAGACTTCTGCCTCGCTGCACTGATGTAGTAGTCCGGGCTCGCACACAAATCCTCCGCGTCCAACGTAGCACAGTAACAAATCAAGAAGATCCCAGCCTGGACAGCTCGCTGACTTCGAGTCTGAACAAAACTAAACACTGTAATTTCCAAAACTAAACACTTCAAGTGTTCCCCTTCAAGTGTTTTAGAGGTGATATAGATCATGTCTTAATCATTTGTCGTCTATGATCTATATTTATTTTCGCTGAATCGTGCATGAGAACAAATATCAATCATAATTATATTACATATAAGAAATGCAAATCTAATATGAATCCAATCTCACTTTGATATGAATCCTATCAGAATCTAAAATCTGGAATGGATCTTGCGAAACTAATATGAAGTTAAAATGAATTCAAAGAATCTAGTATACATACAACATATTGTAAATCCTAAATACATACAATATACATCTACTTTCAACTTATATAATTTCGGTCTTTAAAATTAAACATCTACTCTGAATTTCATATGGTTCTTTTTGAAACGGACCCAAAATAGATTTCGCATGAACCCAATAGTGTTGCACCCTGGTTAGTGTGATGGTTCTGATTTGTAAATTTGTGTTCCTGGGGGACTCCAAATACAAAAAGTGCCTATGCTGTGTCCATACCTGTCTACCCAAGCCTTTTCAAAACGTTGTGAAATTTTTGAAGAGGGTAGTCCATGAGCAGCCTGGATTCTGAATAAATCATGTGTTGAGGGGTCTGGATCATGGAACATGATTTGGCCAGGTGCATTTGCATTCCAAAGCTTTCTATTCTTGATTACATACCATCCCAGCCAACACAAGAGAAAGCACCCAAAAGAAAGAATGAAAGGAAAGAAAATATCTCAAATACACGCTGAGACTTGTTTTGCGGGGTAGCTATTAAATGATTTGTTGGAGGGGGGGTGCGGGTGGAGAAGGGGGAGCACTAATCAGGACCCAACATGATAAACCAAGGCTGAATCTTAGATGACTCTTGAACTGGGCTGGGTTTAAATCAAGTATGGATCTACTATATATATATATATACTAATCAATCTGAATCTAATCTAAATCCAAATTGAAAGTGCAGCTAAAAATACCTCAAATGTGAAGCTTGTATATCTAATTCCAAACTCATATAAATCCACAAATGTTGATGTAATTCCAAAATCTATCATATATCTAATTGGAAACTACTATTTCTTAAATCTAAAATAGAACTGATGTAAACCAGATATGAATCTGACATGATTCTAATACTTAGTATACGCCTAACATGTATCCAATTGAAATCTAATCTAAATCTGCATTCAATAGTGCTATTACTTTTAGTATATTTTCCCCTATTTCTCAACTTCTTACGGTACAAATCCCAAATAAACACAATACACTTGCACATTCACTCGTTAAAGTTTAAACTGGGTAAAATCACCGAGTTTGTTCATCATTATATCTTCATGAATTTGAAAAGGAACGGTCTGTACATAAACACAAGGTTCCACGTGTTCCACTTCAAACTCATAACATAATTGAATATTGAATTATTGAATAGTGTTTTTTAGATGTACGGGTCCCTATACACTGGGTCCAAACCTACACAAATGCCTCCGCATACGTGGAATGGAAAGGGTGCTTACGCGGGAGTTTTCGTGCCTACACGTGTGCCTCCGCAGGGTTCTTTGTTGGATGGTCATGTACCTTGTAAATGATGGAAAATCGGCCTACGCGATGCTGCCTATGCAACACAAATCTACATTGTTTCCGCGCGGGCATACGCAGACTGCAAAATATCAGGTCAACGGCCTACACAGTTTCATAAGGAGTTCGCTCGAATACATGAGGTTGGTCATTAAAAAAACGATGCACAATTGGACTTAAAACTACTATATGTACACATGTATTTATAGGCATTTGTGTTTAAACATATTTAAACATCTTTCAATTTGAAATGAACCTGCAATAAACCTAAATCTAAAGTGTTTTTTTCTGGATCAGATGACCAGTTATCTGCAAAATTTCACATTTAGTTTCTTGTATTGTCCTCCTATTGGACTTTGTAAAAACTGGTATGTTTTGTTGAACAACTGGTATGTTCTGTTGGAATTAGCGGGCGGACAACGTCCCCCAAAAATAAAATTCCATTCATCTCATCGCGTCCAACCACCAGCCATGGCGATTCCAGATTTGGTCAAAGCAAACAAATTTCAACAGTTCGAAAAACATTGATATATTCCATAGTCAAAAAATGAATGATTGAATGTTTGGATTTGTCCACCTACTTGACTTGGCCCGAACAACATTAGAGAAGTACAAAGTTCAATTCAAATTCATCCATGGTAATGACAAACTGAGTGCAATATTTCAAGACTTAGAAACCCTATTTTTTCTGCTTGACAGTGACGCACCACCCAACACCTGAAACCACTTGTAAGACAGGCTCCGCACTCCGTGCCTTCCATGTATTGAAACTCTGGTCATTCTCGATGCCCGAGAAAGGTCTTGGGATGGTGTTGGGCGATCGGGAATGATCGGTTTGTTGCTGGTTGTAGGAAACCTCTTGGTCACCTTACCTTGCGGCAGCTGGGTGATCCTGGGTCCCCGTTGCCAAAAGAATTATTCTTAATGGGCCCACACGTCAAATTTCACTACGAAAAACATTTTTAGAAAGCAAAGGTGCCAACGGATTCAAAAGGTGGCTTAGCAAGTTAATTTTCCCAAAGGGTTCCCAGTTTCTATTTGCCCTTGGGCCATTCCTGACAAAATTCGAGAAGAATCGAGCTAAACAAAACAAGGAACTATTTATTGAAAAAATCAAAGAGAAGTGGCAGTTGAACCGCTTAGAAAGGTCCAGTATTTTCGATGTTTTTTGAAATTTCTAGTTTCCTGGTGGTGGTGGTGGTGGTGGTGGCGGTACTCTTACTCCTACTCGACTCCGACTCCTTTTCTCCTACGTTATACTACTACTACTACTACTACTACTACTACTGACTATAGTACTCCTACCTACCACTTACTACTACTACTACTACTTCTACTACTGCTACTACTGCTACTACTGCTACTACTACTAGTAGTACTACTACCACTACTACTACTACTACTACTACTACTACTACTACTACTACTACTACTCACTATAGTACTCCTACCTACCACTTACTACTACTACTACTTCTACTACTTCTACTACTGCTACTACTGCTACTACTACTACTACTACTAGTAGTACTACTACTGCTACTACTACTACTACTACTACTACTTACTACTTACTACTTACTACTAATAGTACTACTACTACTTCTACTTCTACTTCTACTACTACTACTACTACTGC
>DF245416.1:0-17889 GCA_000507305.1 Breviolum minutum Mf 1.05b.01 | reverse complement strand
TGTTGTTGTTGTTGTTGTTGTTGTTGTTGTTGTTGTTGTTGTTGT
The DNA here is from genome assembly GCA_000507305.1 of Breviolum minutum Mf 1.05b.01. Lineage (NCBI taxonomy): Eukaryota > Dinophyceae > Suessiales > Symbiodiniaceae > Breviolum > Breviolum minutum. Next base: position 17,844 of record DF245416.1, on the reverse strand, counting down.
TGTTGTTGTTGTTGTTGTTGTTTATTGCTAATTTTGACGTCAAAGTATAAGTAGAACACGTGTATTGTGTTTCTTATTGGGATATTATTGTTGGTATGACATTACTGATGGGTACGACGTCATAGTTTGATTGGTATGGCATTAATTCTCCCGCGCAAAAAAAAATTGCGCAAAAGTTGTTTGAAAAACTTCTCCGGGGCTAGGTTGGTGCAATGACACCAAGAAAGGAACCATGTTTCAACATGCAGTGACAATGGTCATTGGAGTCCTGTGGCCTATATGTTTGTTAGTAGATCTTGTGGCATTTCTATCACTTCTTTGTTTGCCAATCGGGATCTCGAAGGCATTCGCGTTATTTTTTTCCAATGGGCCAAATTCGATTTCTGCCATCCTTGACGTGCAACAAAAACCTCTGGATGTTACCCCTCGAGTCTGTAATCTGTGCAAGATGACTCTTTTTGACGAAGGGGGAGGTACACGATCTGGAGAGATGTGCTTCATATTCGGATGGTTTGGCCAGCAGGAAAAGGGGCAACTCCACACCACTGAGTTTTCAGATCCTTCAGCCAAAGCGTTTATTGTCATTTCAAACATATTATTTGGGTTTGGATCGAAAGAACGGCACAAACACCAAATGTTGATTTTGAAACTTTGATTTCTGCTTGACCGCAACACATGGATTCAATGGCAGCCAGTGTTGTCACAAAAATTGAAGGCAACCTGTAATGATTGCATATTGTGCTCTGAACCCATAATTCCAAAAAAAAAACATGGGTCCTTGAATTTTCTGCCATAGGATTTGTCAGACCATCACAGAAAAAAATATATTTTTGCGTTTCTTGGACCTTGGCGGCATGCTTCCGGACAGCTTCGAGGCCGTTTGCGGGTGTGTGTGGAATGGTTCGGTGAAGCCTTTCTGTTTGGCAAATATGTTTGGAGTTTTGACACGCTTGGATGAAACCACTTAGTGACAAACTGGAAGGTCCTTTGATTTTTGACCGTCGGATCAGTACTATCAAATCATTCAAATTTCAAAAAACAAGTGCCAAACTCGAGCCAAGCTGTTACTAGCATAGAATCACCGGGTGGTTGCCAACATAATATACTAATGTGTGAATTTTGATATTTACACAAGAAAACCTTGAAAATGTTTTCGAAGCTGCTAATGTACCCCTGCTCCCCCACAAGCAACAACAGAGCACGCACACCAAATCACAAAAACTGAATGGTGCATTACAACAGCTCTGCAAGATGCCATGCAAGGAAACATGAAGATTTGCCCGGCAGCAGGCTTACCCTGAACATAGACTGTTCAATGTAGGGAATGTTCTGGTCTTTCAGGCTTCTGTGAATGTTTCTGCTTCAATCTGTTTTCACTGTCAGCCACGAAGAACCAACAACAGGCTTGAAGAGATCTATTTGTCTATCTATCTATCTATCTATCTATTTATCCATCGATCCATCGATCCATCGATCCATCGATCCATCGATCCATCGATCCATCGATCTATCGATCGATCTATCGATCTATCTATCGATCTATCTATCTATCTATCCATCCATCCATCCATCCATCCATCCATCCATCCATCTATCTATCTATCTATCTATCTCTCTCTCTACCTATCTATCTCTCTATCTCTCCACCTATCTATGTCTCTTTTTCTATTTGCCTATCTATCTACCTACCTACCTACCTATCTATCTATCTATCTATCTATCTATCTTTCTTTCTTTCTTTCTATCTATCCATCTATCCATCTATCCATCTATCCATCTATCCATCTATCCATCTATCCATCTATCTATCAATCATGTATGCATTTATCTCTATAGTTGTTGGGTATGTGTAGGACCTGCTTTGTGTGTAAGCGTAGCCTTTGCAGCAGAACATGCAGCAAAGCAAACGCACAGCGAATGAATGGAATGTGAGATCTGATTTTTTCTTTGATTTGGTTTGGGTTGGTTGTTTGTTTGTTTGTTTGGTTGGTTTGTTTGTCGGTTTGGTTTGGTTTGGTTTGGTTTGGGTTGCTTGTTTGTTTACTTGCTTGTGGTGTTTGCTCTATGTTCTGCAGCACAACATGCCCCCTCCGTGATGATTCTGCGTCACAGCTGACGTTTAGCCCAGTGTTGAAATTTAGGCCACTTCAACCTGTCCGCTCTCAAGCAAGTGCTGTTTGCAGTTTGTGGAAACCAGATGTCAATATGGTTTCCGTTTTGATTTACTTTGCTGAGGAAACATCAATAGAGATGGCAATTCTCATTTGTCTTTTAGATATGAGCTGAACACATGCAAGCATTGTATCTGATAGTTCTGCGTCTCCTAGAGTCTTCTTGAACCTGTGATTTCTTGGACCTTTGATTTTTGAGTTTGGATAGCCAATTTTCTTGAGCCCGAGTCCTGCTGTTTCGACATGGTCATGACGAGATGTCGACCCAAACTAGGACACCCCAAAAATCTCATGAAAAAAAAACATGGCAACCTATTTTTCTTGCCTCTTTTTGTACTGTATTGTTGCGACAGACATTATTGGATTTTCTTTTTCGGCCCCCAAATTTGGAGACCCACATCGTGCTGTTGCTCGCCAAGGTTTTGCTTTTGCCTCTAGGAAATTTGATTGAGAAAACCAAAGGCAATTCGATGGCGACGTTTCTATCTTGTTCTTGTCTTCCCAATGTTCGAGTCTCCTCTGCTTCGCAAAACACAATCAAAAACCCCCAACACTTCACGTATGTGTATGTTAGAAGTGTATGCATGGAGTTTTGCCTTCGATTACTTTAAACTTTCTAGACAAGAAATGACTTACGAGGCTCTCCAGTTTTGATCAAGAAATGATGAAATTTATAGCATTGGAAAAATACACATAAGATCGTCGTCATCATCCCCTCGAATTTTAGCATGTCTCGAAAGGTAGTTCAATAGTTCTTTTCAAATGGTGTAACGATCTCAACGCAAAAGACAGAATGTACAATGGCCATCTTGTTGTCTCGGTCTTTGCAGCTTCCGGTTTCTGCCACTTCCCAATTACTCAAGTGGCAAAACAGCAAAACTTCACCTGCCAGGTGAAGTGAAGTGCCGGAGATCTGAGAATGACAGAGGTTGGGATTGGAAACTCTTGGGAGAGACCTGATCATTAATTTGATGAAGATGAAATGAATTGAAACAATGCCATGAAGAGTTTCTCTCTGACAGGCAGATAAGGCTGAAGCAGAAGAATGCCCAAATCTCAGCCATTGGTTGTCTTCTAGTCTTCATATTAAGCTTTTATGTCTTATCATTTTTTTTGCCTTGGAAGTATATATCTACAAGTAAAGTAAGCCATATTAGTGTTGCAATATGTTCTAATTCGAGCAGATCCAAAAAAAACCGCCTGAAATCCGAGTTGGTGATCTTTGGAAAGCAGCTGGACTTGGCAAAGTTGGTGCTATACGACACTTCTTGCATGTTGATCCGGAGAGTGTGAATCGCAAAAATGACTTGGGTGCCCTGGACGGAAATGCTAGAGATGGGTACCAAATTGTGACCTTTGAGTCAAGTGAGTTGTGATTTCTGTTGCCGTATTTGACCTGATATACCCTGTGAGAATACGGGAGATACACCCAGAATTGGAAGTAGGACAGGAAGTAAAGAGCGGTTGGAAGTAAATACGGTGGTTCTACGAGTACCCACCAAAGATGCAAGAGGTTCAATAAGTTCAGTGCGATTTACAAAGAAGGCTTCTTGAGTGATGCCCTCGAACGGTTGTACCTTTCGGGTTTCAGAATTGATTCTCAATGATTTCGAGGCACCGTTTGGAACCATTGATTCATCGACCGATCCAAGTTTTGTTCTGAAAATTGAGGTGCTACACCCTTGCAAGAGGCGGCACGCTCTGGTCAGCCAGGTGCTGTAGAGTTACTATTGGCGAAGGCTGCTGCCGTGGACCTCACAGACAACACCGGCGCTTCGGCTCTCCACTGGGCCGCATGCGGCTCATTTGAGGCCCCAGCCGTGGCGTCGCTGCTGCTGAAACAAAATGCTGACCTGAACGCCAAAGATGAGAATGGCACGGAGCCTCAGTGCTCAGTGATGCATTTTGGGAACACTTCTGAACCAACAAGACATTGATGAACCTCACGGTTTTACTCAGCAAAAATCACAGGGCATGATTCTTGATTTGTGTTGGGACCGCCCACCCGGCTCCCAGTCACAGGGAATCGAACATGAATGTACAAAGAAGCATGACGAAACACAAACACCAATGTAGACAGAAGCGCACACACAAAGCACTGAGTGATTTTTTCAAAAGCGTTGTCGGTAGTAATGCTATTGATACTCGTGTGCTACACATCTCCTTTGCTGTGTATCTATACTATGTACCAGTACTGCTTCTGAATTTGTGTACCAGCTTCAGCTGATTTTTCGGCATTCAAGGCCGTTTTTTTAGATATGATTGATAATGATATATGATGTAAGATGAAACGGGAATGTCAGAATGTCCCTCCATCCTCACTAAACTTCGAGGTGCAACACCCCTACACTACGCGGTGCGTTTTGATAACTTTCCCTTTGCCGAGCTCCTGTTGTCCGAGGGCGCTAAGATTACTATTGATAATGGAGGTGAGTTTTTTCTTTACATTTTGGAATGAGACTTTTGCTGCTGGAAATATGTGGAAGCTTGATATTTGATAGGAAACCTTGCTGTGATTCACATTCTTGATATGAATTTACCATTAGTGACTACATTTTTTCGAGGAAACCTTAATCTGAATCATGTCAGTTGGATATGACTTTGAGTGCCGTATGTGCTGGTTCTCTGTCTATAGCCCAACTTGACCCTGAAATGGTGGAAATTTGTGCAGGTGACACCCCGCTGCACGATGCAGCGACCTGGTCTAAAAAGAACTTTGTGGAACTTCTTGTTCGCCACGGCGCTGTGGTGGATGCCAAGAACGAGAACGGTCGGGGACTCCTGGGTACCTGGAAAAGTGATGAAAAGTGACAGTCAACGAAGCCAGGTTTGGATTTTCTGCTTCGAGGGATCCCGGAAAATAGAAGAGATTCTGTAGGCTCCAGTTACTCATTGATTTCACCCAGGGTGTAATCCCAGGATTTGTGTTTGGATGCAAGTGTAGCATGATAAATTTTTGATTATCACTGGTATCCCAAAAGACGATCCAATACTAGTGTCAACATGTTTTTTTGACATCATAGCTTCACAAGTGGTCGAACATGCAAAATACATTATACAATCATACGATTTGATGCATGCGCAGAGTCCTTAGACGACACATCGTTTGCCAGGTACAGCAACGCTAGTCACTAGTGGTTTTGGGAGCGTGTTTTGGAATCTGCGTGGTTTCACAGTCCCTGCGGGGGTAGGAGGTCCCCATTAATTGGACTCCCCAAAAGCATCGAAATGATTTGGTCAGCTACTCCATCTTCATCATCGATGTGGTATCTATGAACACTTTCCTCCGAGAAGCCTTTGCTGAGAGTCTCGGGAGAAAAACACATGAAAACAAATAAAAACGTGTCTTCTTTATGTAAATGATCATTGCCCAAAATTGAAGATTGACGATGCATAGCAACAAAGATTCTGTGAACACACCATATTTTTGCAGAAAAACACCTGACCCCGACATCAAACATTGAGGTAAGAAACCTTTGGACCTTGCTTCAAAAGAGGAGGTGAGGCAACTTCTGATGAATCCTTCCGTGGGGTCACCGAAATACGAACACAGAAAAAAACAAAACATGTGGAGGTTGGGTAGAAATGAGGTGTGATGAGCACTACACCACTTCAGGCTGCGAACCTCAACAGATTCGCAAGAGCTGAAAAAAAAGAAAACATCCACGACCAACAAAAACAAAAATACTGCGCAACGGGTTTTCAATTGAATGTGGGGTGGCCCAATTGGATGGATATGTTCCAAAATTAGGAACAATATGTCTTGTCTTTGTTGACATATATATCGTTTTCTATCGCACAAACATTTTACATACTTATCACTTGAAACCAGCAAAAAGCCAGCAAGTGTTTCTGGGTGTCCCAAATTTCATGGACATACCCTTTGTGTAGGCGGTAATTACTTGGATTGAGAGCCCTCGAAGAGACAATCCATCTGAGGTTGGTGAAGCGAAAGCTGTGGCGTCAGAGGAGAAGGACAAGGCGGAAGCAGAAGGATGTCCGGAACTCATCTCCTCGGAGGCTTCGGAGGCTGCGCCCTAATACGAAGTGGTTGGCCCTCAGCCCCCTTCCAAGGTACACTACAAGCATGCCTGTTCAACTGGATTTATGATCAGCAAGCTAAAGAGTAAAGATCAATTAAATTATGAAATTTTCACATATTTTGATAAATCTAGAGATTGCAATTCTGTGTTAGTGATTCTCCCCTTTTTTTCTTAAAAGAAAAACCTCCTCTCTCATCCCTTTTAGGTGATGACATCTGGGAGGCCGTCTGTCAGGACCTCCTGGGTGCTGTGCGACACTTCCTGCATAATGATCCCAAAAATGTGCACCACAGCCATGATGGTTCGGAAGTCCCAGGTGGTGCCGGGGTTTCGCGACTGTTGAAAACCAATTTTTGGCGACTTCCGAAAAGCTTTGCATCCTGTTTTTGGGGTATAGATTTGAGATTCGTAATGAATGATAATTTGTATTGAAGATGAAATAACACTATGATCACTGGCTGCCAGTAAAGGACACAGATTTTTTTAAGACTGAAGTGGTGCCTGATTATGGTTACGGCACTTATAGCAGCATGTGAGATCAACATGCATTGCCCACCGAGCAAACCGCGACTTAAATTTCACCGGACCACTATTTCAGTGATTTCATCTCACACAAAATCCTTGCAATATTTGCCCATGGCATGAAAAAATTGGACCCGTCGTTTCTGGAAACGTCCTATTTACCACAGCAAGATCAAATCATATCGCACCTGCGCGACTCATAAATGCTGGCAGAACTCCAATGATTTCATGGCATTTGGCGACCAGAAAATATCCAAGATCTTGGGGGCACTTTTGCTGGAAATCTCAAAAACTAAGAGGTGAGTGAAATATTCGAGACTTCGGGATGAAGGAAATCATCATGGAAAAATTGAGAGCTACCTGATTTTTTCAAAGAATTGGATTCCATTGTATCAAAGTATCATCATTATCATTCATTATCTATATGATCGTTTCATGGAATTTGCAGCCAACTTCCCGTTGAATTCACTGAATTTGCATTCATCAGTTTGATCGTTGATTGGTGCAACATCCAAGCTCCACCTTTGAGGCACTTCGCTGTTGCTGAAGGCTGTAGAAAAAGGCAATGTGGCCATGGCAGAGCTGTTGCTCTCTGCTGGTGCCGTGGTGGATGTGCTGGATAGTTATGGTTCGGGCCACCCAGGAGAATTGTAAGTTGCAACTGGTTCATGGGTTGGATGGGTTGGATGGGTTGGATGGGTTGGATGGGTTGGATGGGATGGATGGGTTGGATGGGTTGGTTGTTTCCCAAGATGTGACAGATGATTAGGGGAAAAATTTGAAGGATTTGAAAGATGTAACATACCAAGACACCAAGAACAACACATTCGTTGTTTGAAGGCCTTCACTTGCTTATTTTTGGTCGGGAAGTACCTCAATATTTTATTAAAAAATATCTTCTATGAATCTCTAATTCTCAGCAGTTTGGTGGTCAACGACTGGTGAAAGTCCTGCCTCTTTGTGGAAACCGCTTTCTGAGCTCCAACTGTAGCACATCCAAAAAAGGAAGAAAACGTAACCAGGACTTGCTTCATCTTTTGGCTTTTCACTCTGACTTGAACATCGTCCGACGGTGACTAAGGTGAGACCCCCTTGCATGAGGCAGGTCGTCAAGGAGACCTTCCCATCGCACAGCTTTTAGTCTCGAAGGGTGCAGCATTGAATGCCGGGAACAACGAAGGTGCCTTGGAAAAATTGGAGCCAAGTGGATGCATGACATACATGATCTACTCAGTCCGAAAGTGAAACGTGGGCAACTCTGGCTACTGGGTAACTTTTTTAAAATCCTTTTCTTTTCATTGATTCATTTTTTAACCAAAAAAGATTTCCTCAAAAAAAACATTGGACCAGTGCGAGCCATTGAGGCTCCTCGCCACTGCACTGGGCTTCATTGCAAGGCCATGTGTCAGTGGCAGAATTCTTGCTTTCGAAGGGTGCTATGGTGGATGTAACGGACAAGGACAGTGGGAGCCCCAGAATTTCTGACTCAAAATTCAATGATTCGAAAAATTGCATATATCAAGGGAGTTTAGAAAACAATGTAAATCTATTTATAGCAAACTGCTTTTTAATTTTCAGAGTGATTTGTCCGAAGCAAAATGTGCTCTGTTCTGGGTGGGTAGACGGGTAACTTCTAAACACTTCTCATTTTCTTTTTCACATGTAGGTTGCCCTCACATCTCTTATTTTTAGGGCTTTCCAGTCCCACCGGCCAATGCTTCAGGGTTTCAGTCCTTAATCTTTAGGGTTGGAAGCTGATTTGGGAAACTATTTCTTACTTCAGTTATTTTGTTGATTTGTCCGAAAATCATGTCTCGGCGTATTAAACTTACATTTGTTTCTTCAACAATGTTTGTTGTCGTTGTCGAAGCCAGCGATGGATTGAAGCTTCGTGGCGTCTCCGAGGCAATACTCCATTGCACCTCGTGGCCGGAAACAACGAAGTCGCGGCTGCCGAGTTGTTGTTGTCCAAGGGTGCCAATGTGGATGTGAAGAACGACCAGGGCCCGGGGACCCTGGAGATTCCAAGAAAAAGGTAGATTTGGATGGGAAGACCCATTTTTTCATGTTGATTTGTTTAGTTCCTTTGTTCATGAGAGTCAGTAGTTTGGTTGTTTCCAGGAAATGGGAACCTGAAAATTCAACAAAAAATATTGAGATTCTTTTCGTTCCTTTCTAATCAATGTATCCGACCAGCCTTCTATTTTCCAACCTTTTCTACATTCCAATATTTTCCATTTCATCTTATATTCCGATGTATACATAATTGATTGTAGTGAGTACATGCTATGTATAAAGATGTATGTCGGTACATATGAATAATTTGCATACACACAGAAAAGTTGGGATGCGCCGCCACCTAGCAACAGTGGGAAGTGAAAGGTCAAGGTTAGCTTCTCCTACAAACATTTTGCTGGTGGAGGAGTTTCGCATCCTAATGTATATATGTATATGTATATATACACATACATCCATAGACATACGTCCAATTCTATCAACTTTCAACTTTCAACCACGATGGATTCGACTAAAAGATCCCCATGAAATGCCATGAAATTCTAAGGTACTACTCCTCTACATGAGGCGGTGAGTAAAGGTCACCTTGAAGGAATCAAGCTTCTCCTCTGCAATGGCGCGCGGATGGATATCAAGGACCACAATGGCCTGGGAGCTTGGGGTGATTCGAAAGTCTCTTTTTTTCCTTGTGACATTGAACAAATTTGAGAATGTATAGTGGAAGCTTTTAAGTTGTGGCATTTTTGCTCATTAGATACCATTAGCTGCTTTATGAAGCTTAATCTTCTGACCGCATTTTCAGACGAACGCAACTTCTTATCCTTCCTGTCTCCTGCCATCATTTGTTTTTTGCCCTTTTTTGTCCCGTTTTTTGGTTGGAAAAACATCCACCAGATCTGAGGTAAGATACCCTTGGATTTGGCTGAGATCGACGAGGTGAAAGAATTGTTATTGCATCCACCTGTCGTTGGGACCCAAGGTGATGGTACAAGATAGTATCGTTGGAACACTTTTTATAGGTGCGATTGGATATGTTTAGCAACACCCCTGATCTTAATGTCATTTGTTAAGTTTGGGGTGGATTTTGTTTAGGTACTGTAGTTGATAGTTGGTTGGTGATGATTGGATTGGATGGTTGTTAGCTGTTCCAGTTTTTGGCAGCTTTGTCGTGAATCCTTGGGTTTGGCTGCAAGGCCAAGGAGTTGAGGGATCTTTCTCAGGCATTTATGTAGAAGATACCATTTTCGAACAATTCTGTGAAAGGAACCCCCCCTAAACCCTTGTATACTGTTCAGTGGAGTCAATAGAACTCTCCTGTAAGCCTGTTCAATAAGGAATTGACAAAGGGTGATTAAGCCTAGTGCAGTTGGCTTCATCGTGGTATTGTAATACAAGAATCTTTTGTTCTTCTAGATGCTTGGAGCACCCTGAGGTCAACAAATTGGCCGCGTCTGATGTTGGCCCAGGACCCTCGCTCTGAAATTGGCAGTTGTCATCGGAGAAATGTGTGGTGTTTCATCATGGGTATAGTCATCGTACCTTCCAATTTGCCGCTTTTGCCACTGAAATGATATCGAGTAACCCCACGAACAGGTGATGTGTATTTATCAAGTTTTCAGTTGGTTCAGGATTTTCTTATTCCATGGGCCCAGATTCGAAACTGTCCATATGGTTGACATAGACTCACATGTATATACACACAAAAGTTTGCCTAGATAGCTTGAACAGATGACTGAAACATCATCCTTTCCAGGTCACAAGATGGATCATACGCACGCACATATTACATATATTTATACATAATACATATAAACATGCAATATCACCATCAAACATATTCCCATCCATCTTGAGGCACAAGCTCAGGTGCGCAAGATGTGCGGCAGCTCAACCTTCGCAACCTTGAGGATCAAGTACAGAGCTAGCAGCGGATTTCCTCAGGGATGGTCATCTCCCGGAGGAATTTATTATAGGAAGTAAATTTTGCATAATAAATATGTTCCATGGGATGTCTTTCCATACCATTTGTTCATAACATGTCTTGCTAGTTGAAACATATCCTATTGTTTACTGTTTTATCTCAGTACCATTCTTAAATGTCAACCCTATCTTTTTGAAAGAATCATTCCTCCCGTGGACGACCCCACAATTCCCTACATCATGCAGCTAAGGTCGTGCAACAGCTCCAGAAGGATTGTGCATGAGATTTGCTGTGACAGGTCCATGGTGCTTTAGCAATGTGTACATGTATATCTATATATACATATATTATATACACATATTTCTAAGTAATAAGGATTGTACAAAACAAGAAGGCCCTAAAAGTTCCAGTGGTTAATTAATAAAGTCAGACGTTTCATCGGGATCGTTATTTTGATAAGATATCCCAGTATTCTCTGAAGAATTGAGGCTGTAGCGACCAACCTCTGGCAGAAAACGTGGAACCACGGTGTTTTTTTTCTGAGGGGAACTCTCCTACAAACATTTTAATCCTAAAGGAAGTTCAACAAATTGCGACTATCATTTTTTCAAATGTATTTTCTCAAACAAGTGGACCGAACAGCACCCACTTTTTTCTGAAATTTTTGGCCGATGGAGTGAAATTTCCTTTGAAGGACTTGGTTCGTTTGAAGGTCGGAGACCTCGGTGAAACGACATTCCCAAGTTGAAACGATGTATTTTTCGCTTTCTTTTCTCTGAGAAGATTACCCCCAAATGGGAGAGGGCCTGGAGTAGGTATTCTGGGCTTAGGAATGGAATCCTGGATGAAAAGGGATTGTGACTTCAACACCATGTCTCCAAAACCATCCAAGCAGCTCAAAAAATCGTTTGGTGAGTTGCTGATTGTTGGTTTTCGGCAGATCTATCATTGCATCGGGCGAAACAGCGCGTGGGTTGAGGCTGAAAAAGACGAACTGGCAAGCTCTTTGGACAAGGTGCTCCAAGCTTCAATTATTTTGTGTTGAAACATCCCAATTTGGATGATATTTTGGAGTGGTGAAACCAAGAAAAAATCATACCACTAAGTACCATGGTGAAATTCACTGAATCTATGCATTCTCAGGGAACCTTTTGAATTCGGACATACATCCGGACATGCATATGGACATAGCCATAGTTTCTGTTTACCTCTCAATAGATCCTTCAGCTTGGAAACGAAAGGGGGACTGAAAACATACTATGATTCTCTTGTTACACTGCCATGGCAAAGGATGTTTGCAATGCCGGGTGCAAGAAACCATCAATCTTGTCCAATGCTGGCAATTTCAGACATGGTACTACGGTTTAAGGGCAACTGTTCACACAAGGTCAAGATGAAGAAAGGTAGTAGTGATTGACGGTGTCCCATTGAGATTCAGATGACTAGGAAACGCTGTGATAGACAGGTGTGCCTCAGTAGGCATTAGGGGTACCTTTCCAGTCAAACATCCATAGTATTTCACAATGACCATCTTTTCACCACCCCTGAGTCGGTTCAAGTAAAATGCGATCTTTGCAAGGGAAAGCATTGTCTTGGAAGGACATGGAAGAGGGATGAAAGTTGAAAGGACGGTTTTCAGGACCAAACTCGGTCCATTGTGCGAGTAACGACCAAGACGATGTCATGGAACAAACTATGCGACTCATGGCGACTTCCAGTTTTAAAGGGACTTGCAACTCTGCGAGTGCACATGCAGGTAGGAATCATTCAAATACTAACTATCAAAGAATACTTGTGACTTGATGAAAACCAACATGCCATGATATCATGATCAATAATAATCAGTGATCACCAATGGCATCCAGGGGTCCTTTCCGCGTGATCAGTGATGAAAATACCGCTTGCAAGTGCCACATGTTGTGTGCCATGGTGCGCTGAATGAACCAAGCAATTCGGAAGACATGATTAACTTGGCACGCTGACAACACTTTGGTGTATCAACCGGGTGCACATTGGATATGATACAGCAGCCGTTTAAGGATCCATTACCAACCACCCAACCCTTTGATTCATTTGATTCACCATGTTTCAACCGTGAATTTTTATAAACATTTTATCACCAACCATAACGTTGTTCAACAGTCAGTTTGGATGCCCCTCCGCTTTTTCTCGACAACCTCAACTGACCCGAAAAGAAAGGCCATCGAACGCATCCAGCGCTTGGAGTCCATTCAACAACCAAGTGCTCAGATGCAGGCAGAACAGCCAAAACCCGATGTCTATTTGAGCCATTTGTATTCCCGTTAGGTTCAGGAAATATTGTGGAAACACTCTGGCATTTTTGTTCTTGTTGGCTTGGCATTGGATATTTTTTGGTTGTCTATTTCAAAGTCTGATTTTTTGTCGAGTCCTGGATGTTGCATTGGATCATTCTCCTCAATGCACCAATCCAAAAGAGGAACACCACAGTGCTGCCATCTTGGCAACGAGATTTCATGAGGGAAAACTGAGAAACACAGTTCGCTTGAAAATGAAGCCAATTTTTTAAGATGATAATAGGCCGATTGATTCATATGACGATTTTTCCCTTCATATGACTAGATTTCTCCTGAAGCCAGACTTCCTGAGAACAGGGAGGATTTAAATGACTGATGACGACACCAACGAACCTTGCCCAAGAGTGTAAATACTTCAAGATATTACGGAAATGATCTTTTTGACATAGCGGTCTGAGTTTTGCATTTATGTAATTTTTATAACCTATCAACTTTCAGTTTTGTAGGGCAGTCAATTCGGAAGCTTTGAGAAATTTGACCAGCAGCCTTCTTTTTTCTCGCAGAAAATGGATCAACAAAAAACATCAAAAATGGATTGAAGAATCAACAGACTTCTCGAAACATAGGGGTTATAGCATTAATCTCATGTTCAGCTTGCTGATGAATTATTCATCTTTTTCGCTGTCATTTCGCTTTACTTCCACGGCCGCAGGAGCAATTCTTCACGAAGTTGGATGAATTGATTGAAAAGAAGAATGAGGCAGATGCTCCCCACATTTTGGCATATTCACAAAGATTCATGGAGTAAAAACGTAAAAACCATCCTTTTTTTGGGAGGTTATAGATATGAAATATTGATTTTAAAAAACCATGTTGATTGGGGTAGCCCCTCAAAACTTTGAGATATTCTTGACTTGGTCAAAGCCCAATTATCAAACCTTGAGTGAACAGTGATCCGCGATCTTTTTGTCATGTCATCTTCACCAGCCCGCAAAATTGAAGTGAAACACGGCCAAGATGAAGGCTGAAAACTATCATCAATCCATTGAGCGACCTCTGGTTTTTCTCTCGACCTTAGCGCTTTTCTTGGTTGTGGGTTTGCCTTTCTAACCTCCAACAACTGAAACCACAAAGGGATGTCCATGGAAAGTTTGTTCTGAGATTCGTCCATCGTATTCTAAGGTTAATGAAAAGAAATTGCAAAATCGTACAACTTTTGTGGGGAGCTTTTTGCCAAACAAATACATCAATTTCAGAAAGAATCTCTGCAAAAACATCCAGGGTTACGGATCAAAATATCATCAAAAAACATCAAACAAACATCATCAATAAATACATTTGGGTTCAGCGATATCGACTTTTAGAGCGTGGCCTTCAGATTTTTTCCACCAGGATTCACTTAGGGGAAGGACAATTTGAACGATCTTCGATCTGATGAGAAGTGAAAATCGCCAGGGTGGTGTGGAGAGGTGTGGGGCCCTGCAGACGGAAAGGAAAAAACGGAAACACCCTGGAAGTAAGCTGAAACCTCCATTGATTTACAGAGCCTTTTGTTTCAGGGTTGAAACCGTGAAAACAGTTCTGGGTTGGTTTTCACAGTTTCAAGTGGTTGGAGATTTTCACAGTCACTAGGAGATTTCGTGAAGTTTTCAAGGGTCAAGTGGTCGGAAAGAAGTTGGTCTCCAGTTGTTGGGTGTAAACTTGCCACCTGCGGATACATGCAAAAGTCATGTTGGAAAGACCCAATTTTCCACATGTTTAGCTGTTTCTTTTTGGAGAGCTTCGGGATAAATAGACTATCTATGAACATGAATTGCAAGCGAAGTTTCTGAACTGTTGGCAACAAACAAGATGTGTCAGGACAAAGTAGCTCCATTAAAAGACATCCCATCCCAACAACTTGAAGGTTCATCTTAGCCTACAAGTTATGAAATTGTGCTGGAAGCTCTTTGGAAACATCCTGCAGGGTACAGTCGACCTTCCACTCCCCGTTTAAAACCAAAAACATTTCTCCTCTGAAGCACGGCCCTAGGTCCCTGTGTGCGCCTCATTTTTTGCTACGGAAAGCGCATTTTCAGGGGGACATGAGTAACTCAAATGTGAATGTTTTGTCATTAGAAATCCTATTACCTTCCTATACGTTATGATTTGTAAGTTACCACCATTCTTTGTTTCCTGCACAAAATCTCGATCAGATGGGGAAAACAAAACATCTCGATTCAGCCAAGGCAACCTGAAGATGGACGATTGTTGCATATAATGAGCTCATTATTCCGATGTTTCTCAGGCGGGAGTTGAATTTGGGAGATGTGATGCCATAACTCCACTGGCTCATTGATGTTGAATACTCCAGGCAAAGACGGTGAAGATGATGAGCCGGATACTGAAAGATGGCAAAGGGTTGGCTTCGTTCAGGGGCGTTGAAACACGCAGATGTATGCAGATGTGTTGTATTTGGTTTCAGTTGAATATCTTGCAAATCCTGCATGAATGTGTCAAAACTCAAAACAGACCAAACTGGCGAGCAGATTTTGTTTATGTAGATGAGTCCCCATAAATTACAATTTAGTACAACAGCGGAAATCTAAAGAAAGCCTTTGACGAACCACCTCGAGTTAGGAAGCAATTTTGAGAATCATGAATAGATCAACTCATGAATGTATATAGTACCAGAACTTGACAATTGGGTGCCTAAAAAGGGGTAGAATTCCAATCCGTCAGTGGAACCTAGGTTTTCTCAACCAACTTTGGCTGTGCTGTAAATGAGATTCCTCAAATTGTTTATTGGAATTCTTAAACCGTAGTGAGATGGCATGCTCATTCATGCTCATTCATGCTCAATGTGTGCATTGCGATCTCAACGAATTTAAATCTTTGGTTGGGAGATTCCTACCACAAAGTTGAGAAAGACAATATGTTGAGGTGAATTTCGGGACGGTCGCAAGCATTTACCCAGATGTCATCAATTCTGATTTGAAAAGGGTTGTCAAATCAATGAACCACCGCTAAGCTGAAAAACTTTCAAAAAGATGCTGCTTTCTTTTGGATGGTTCCGTTCCAATCATTCCAATCATTCCAATGAGAAAGAACTCCTTGATTTTAACCAAAAAACATCCCAAACTCTGAGGCCAGCCCGTGTGCATCCACAGCCCTGAGTTTGTGCGGTCCGGTGAGCCCAATGGTGAGAATTTTTCTTTAAGCCGAAAACGGGTTGGAGTTCAAAATCAACATTAGGACTTCTTTTTGAAAAAATATGCCAAGGAAACTTCATGAATCAATCCCCGCTGAAGAAATTCTTGGTGAGAAGTTGGACAAGCTGAAATAATTTAAACTTCAATCGGGACTCAGGACCGAAGGAAAACACATTGGGATAGCGGAGAGATGACAAGATGCTAGGAGTTTCATGATGTGAATCAGGGCCTGAGACGGCGCACGTTTCAATGCGTTTCACATTTGATGACTGGATGGCTTAGCCATGCCCAGCAAACATATAAATGTATGATGCACTACGCATATTCCCGTTTGTACCTACCCAAAGAATATAATGTAGCACCATCACATACTTGTCTTTCCGGCAATTTTTCATATGTATACATACATATTCATACAGTATTCCTGCTAAGATTCTAAGAGTGATGAAACACATCTGCCTATCGAAATGTTTCATCCCTCAAAAAAGAACCAAGCAATGCCTTTGTTGCTTGGAGGAAAATGCGGTTCACTGGGAGGGCTCTGACGAGTAGGGTTTTTCAGCTGCGTCTTCACTTTGACAGGGGTGAATTCACATCATTGATGGAACTCCATGGAGACAATGTCCACTTGAGGTCTTTTTTTGATTGATCGGCACTCTGAAGTTTGAAAAGGTCTAGTTAGTTAGTTGTTGGAAGGTCATGCAAAACAATTTTTGGTAATGGCGCGATCTACTTTGGAGGTAGGTGTCGTGAGCAACTGGATTTGTGCAAAGATTCCCATCAAACTTGCAACAGCTTCCATCATTGGGCTGAATCAGAGTGGGCACTGCTCCTGTCTCGTAGTTTGCAAAGAATCTTATTTGGACAATGATTCATGGAAAATTGCACCGATACCCACACGTTCCCATTCCGTGTTAGAGTGTGGGTGAATACATCCAGATGGGTCTCCGAAACAAGAATATTGAGTGACAACAGCAACATGGTTTTTGGTCCAAACCAAATACCTTTAGCATTTTGGCTCATGCGAAGCACCGTTGGTCCATTGGCACAGTCTTGAAAATTCTGTTTGTCAATGGTTGGGTCTAAATTCCACACATGGTTCAAATCCATCAACACCAGCCACACGTCAGCTTCACTTCTTCACTTTCACAATGACCCAACGTCTATGAGTCTATGAGTCTATGATGTCGTTGTTGGCATTGTTGGACCTTTACGGATTGGTGAAGGTGAAAACCATGACACAAAATGGATCAATGGGCAATTTACCAGGCGAAATGTAAGCAAAAAGACTTATCAATATGAAACAAGTATAAGATGTAAAGTATAAGATGTATGAGGGAGGCTTGTTCCAGAGAACCTCAGCACCAGAAGTCTAAATAAATCATGTTTGGCCAGTGTGAAGATATCCAGGAGAGAATTCATGTACGTAAACTGTCATATTGGGAGATTGATGCACTACTAAAGTGATTCAACACTTAGACAATTCTTTTTCCAGCAAACCTTCATCCTGTGGCAGGTGCGATGCTGCGATTGCACATGACGAAGGTGTTGAAGGGAATGTGGTGATGGTTGGTTGTTTGGAAGGTGGCAATGTGGCATGTCACGACGTCTCACTTTATCATGTTATTGATGGGCTTCGCAAAACCGGCGATGCCCCAGGGCACAAGCCACGATTGTTGTTGTTGGTGGTTCTTAGAATCCTTC
>DF245415.1:0-17898 GCA_000507305.1 Breviolum minutum Mf 1.05b.01 | reverse complement strand
ATCTTTTTGTAAGACTTTTTGCAAGTGCTAAGTCTTGAGCCAAACGTTGTCATGGACACACGTTTGTGAGGTTCAGCTATACAGTAAGATGACGTGGTAAACTATACATGTAAGCATTGCGTAAGTCCATGTCTTTAGGGGTTCCCCAAAAGAGTAAAAACAGGAAACACCCCCCCCCCCCTCGCCCCCAGACCCTTCAAGCCCCCTTGAAGGGGGCTTCTGAAGGGGGTGCCTCGGAACCAGCCCCGCCGTATGGAGCACTGTAAAGCCATATTGCTCCATCCCACGGCAGCCCCCAGCATTCAGTGCCTCTAGTGGCTGATTACATTGGATAGTGACAGCAAGGGACCCGGATTAGGGTTCGGATTCCACCGATGTCCACATATACAAGGGTGCTTTGCTACCTGTGACCCTCACATTGTATTCTGCTCTTCGACCGAAGGGCTGAACACATTACTTTGACATTGGGTCAAACCAACACATTCAAGTAACATCTTCCCAGAAGGGATTTTCCTTACTCTAATCTTCTCAATACCTTCAAGTGACAGCAGTTTATGACTGCACGGCTGGGCTCTGTGGACTTTACGGTGCTATGGTGCGAGGTGATCTGCCAATATCTCAAGATCCCATGCGCTGTTGGGCAAGGCCGAGTGTGCAATACCACTGCGTTATTAACAACACTAAACACGCTTTGAAGCCGTATACTAGCAATCTCCAAGTGCCAATTAAACCCAAGTTACACTTCCCCCAACGCCAGTGGACCGGTCGTTAGTCATGCGTGCTCTCGGCGGTGCCATCACTAGCCCTTGCTCTAACGACTCGGGAAGCCGGCGCCCTACAAATCGATCTTTCGATCGCCCTGATTTGTTGTTTCAGTTAATGGCAAGCGTCTTGAATGGCCATAATGTCGGCACTCTCTGGGAGACTGCTGGAAAATTTAGCTTTCATTCTTGTTCTTATTGGCCTGTACAGTTGCCACCAATGCAGAGGATACATCTCGTGTTTTTTAGTTAGCGCTGACAGAAGGGCGACCGCCCGGACTATGGAGACATAGAGCCATGCAGCCATCAGACAAAAAAAAATGTGCAATACCACTGCGAGACCATCGAGTGGACCATAAGTAGTTCTACTCATTGGCTTGCTCCGTGTTCTGGAGCCCCGATGTCCGTCACCATTGAGGGTGTCGCCTTGCTATTCTTCATTGATTTCAAATGGCATGCAGCTTGTTAGTGCATCATATGTTCCCAAGCTCAAACTGCCACGTCCACGCGCAAGTCGTGTCTTCACATGGAGGCAGGTTGATGCTCTCCCGACATGATCTCAGTTGAGGGATCCCAGTACTAGCCTCTGTATTGGCAGGTACACGTGGGGTAGGCGCCCAAGAGCATCCTAGATTGCTGTTTTCTTTGACCTCTCTTGCGATATGCACGATTCTTTCCGAGAGGTTAGAGGTTGAGAGGTTGGCCACCCACTAGGGCAAAAGGATAACGCGCCCGCGGAAGAGCTACAACCTGACCCTGAGAAAAGACAAGACGTGCTCGTGGAGAGGACAGTTTGAGCTTGGGAACACATGATGCACAAACAAGCTATCCATTACCGACGCTTGCACAGGATGGAATACTACTTAAGGTGAAAACAGCACCTGGTGACCTCCTTCATCTTTGTCAGGGTTTACTACTTGACCACAGTGGAATGGAAGGAGTTTCTTCCAGGATCATCTTTGAGTCATCTGGACTACGGAAGCAGGAATTACGACCTTTCTTTGGTTTCTGGTATTTGCATTGTGGCTATTACTATCACAATGGTTCTCCTGCCTTGCGCAGTTTCATCTACGTGGACGTGGGTGAACCAACTTCTCACCCTTGTTCAATGACTGGGATGATACAGGACCACCACCTACCAGCACTTCGACTTTGAGTCACATGGGACATCTATGTGGGATTTGCTATGACATCGCGAAGCAGTACTGAGCGGCTTGGGGACTTTTCTTCTGAAAGCGTAGTGTCTCACCTAGTTTCCTGGGTGTCTTCTTGGGTTGCTTGTTTTGTTTTTGGTTGGGCTTTGGTTGTTGGTTGTGTTGTTTGGGTTTTGTTTTGGAAGACACCTGGCTTTTTGCTTTCACCTATTCTCCAACATGTGGGAATAGTCAATCAAAGACAATACGTTTTGATGACCGTCTGAGCCTCGAGCGCGCACGGCATGAGCTCAAAAAAAAATTGAATGGATATGTGTGGGATATGGATATGTGTGGATATGTGTGGTGTGAGATACGCCAACAATCTTCTGAAGAACCCTGCGACGAAACGTCTTTCGGGAAAAACACCAAGATTTGTTTTTTGTGAGGTGCCCATGGCTTTTCGGTGGGTTGAAAAGAGGTGCTTTGCACGCTTTGGTGAATTAAGAACCATCCTGGGATGGCTGTTTGGTTTGTTTTTGAAGAGGCATCAACGCTGCAATGCTGGAAATCTCTAAGAGATGAGGTGAAGTTCCAGATCAAAAGCTGAGATTTGGCAAGGGTACGAAGCATCTCCCTTTTTGACAGTGCTTGAAGTGACCCAGCGGATGATTTTGCTATGGAGATCTCTATTTTGAATCAGATCAAGCGGGAACATATCATCATGTTGATGTTGCAATGTCTCACAGGCATCGGAAATCCTCTTCAATTTTGCAAACAAAGAAAACAACTTAAGTTACACCTCCCCACGGTCATGATTCAGAAGTTTCAATGGCCCATATCAGCTGGATATGATTTAATGAGGTACACTCCGGTAAATTAACATAGCACCGGGAAATGGACCCGGATTGAAGATGTATTTCTTGTAGAAAATGTGGATAATCCATTGCTATGTTAGTTTTCAGACGGTATATTATGCTTCCACTTGGTGTCAACCAAACATCTATCAACCCCACCAGCTGAATCTTGTCACCCAGGAAACTGCTCGTGGCGTATTGCCGCAAGCTGAATGCTCGGCGCAGTCAAAGCCATGTAAATGGAGCCGAGGCCTGGGAAGTTGGGGAAGTCAAGACCACTCCCCGGTTGCCCCAAGTCATCACCTGCATGTTGGATTTAACATGTAAAAACAGAGTGTGTTTCCTTCGTGATTGGCAAGGATTTCAATGGTTTTGCTAAATTATCCCAGAATTCATGGTGTAATAAATACATATCGTGAATCGTCCGTAGACTTTTTTGACTGCCTTTATTGAGTTCGGTTTTCAAAGGTGGATGGCCTGACATTCCAAGCCTTCTTTCCAGTGTTGATCTGAGGAAATTTTTTGCTGGTGATTTTGGTGAGGTGACAGTTGGGGAATTAGCAGGTGACATCAGACATGAAGATAGTCTTCATTTGGGATTGAGATTCTTTACACCCTGGAAGATTAACATGGAACTTACTAATTGCCCATCTTTAGAGGAAAATTATCTTCCAGACCTCCATGATTATGTTCCATCTTAATCTTCAGGGGTGTATTTATTTTTTTAGAGAAATTTCAAACTTCCTAACCATTTGATGCTACAAATTTCATCCCCTTAATGGGGAAAATCTCCACTTTGCCACCAGCTTCAATACGACTAAGGAAGATGCGCCCAGAAAAAGTGGCCCCACAAGGCGTCAAGGGAAGTGGAAGGTTACCTTACCATTTACCATGTGTTTCTTTGCTCAACATCCCAGCGTGCCAAACTATCCAGCAAATCCTCCATGAATTTTTCCATGAAAATTCCTCAATGAAATTCCCCCAATGAATTCTCTAATGAAATTCCAAAAATTTGAGTTCAAATCCCTCTGAAATCCTTAGTGAAATTGGACCACCAGTTTGATGGCTTCTCAGGCGGAGGGAGCCTCCAGGTGTGGTTGGGAACAAAAACTGACTGCGAAGTAAGCAACTTCAAAGGAGTTTGGAGTTTTATTTTTATGGCCAGATATCATTGAAAAAAAAAATAATCCCCAAAAATTCCAGTAGCTCCATGAAGATCCGGGTGTAGTTTAATGGTTGGCCGTTGTGTTGCTGCAGGTGAAGATGCAGCCAATGAGTGACGATCCAACAAGGTTTCGCAGCTAAAAAGGGAGAACTCGGGTGCAGAGCGGGCACATGTCGTACCTATTTTCGCTAAGAAATTCTGTTAAGATAGCTGAACTTTGAGAATGATGTCACGTAAACCAGAGCTTATTCTCTTGATGCCTTGAGAATCACAGAATACGATGAATCTGTGGGGAAAGGCAAGGGCTTTGAACATCGCAACTTTTTTTTTCCTGCATCAATCTTGGTTCAAAATGAGGGGTCAGGTACCTTTGCTAGGCACGGGGTTGCTTTGACACCCTCGGAAGAGCTGCTCGTTCCACCAAGATGCTCTTGCAGATGGATTCTCTTTACATATTTACCTTAAGAGTGCTACACTTCTGACAGATGCTTTTGCTGGATTTGTGAACTAGTGTTGATGTAGGAAATCCTGCACCAGTTGGTATGATGGTTGTACCATTATTTCCAGTGTTTCATAACTCCGTGATGATTGCGGGATTTCAGCAGTATAGTACTAGAGAACATTCACCCTCCCTCTAAGTGAAAACTCGATGTCGAGGCATGCTTGACATTTGTGGATCCATAGAGAAGCATTAGGTGGGAGTTATTCATCTGCCGCAACTGTTTTGGGTCAACCTTTACAGCCCTGCAAAAACTGCGGGCACAAGCATTTCCCTTGGCAAAAAACACCGCAGCTGATTCTGGGTCTTGCCATGTTTTGCCAATGATGTCCAACCGACCCGTTGTCGCTGTGGCCCTTGGAGTTTTTGCTGGATCTGTCTGGTGCTATCTGAAGTGGTTCAGGAAGCTTAGTAGATCAATTTCTGAGACAAAAGAGGTGAAAGATGTGAAACAGGTGAAGTTGTTCCCTTGCATCAAAGCCCGACGCTCGGTGTTCCCTCGCGATTACATTGATGTCAAGATTGACAAGGAGGTCGTGGCTTGCTTGTTGGAAGCCGCCATATGGGCACCGTTTCATGGACCCAGAGCTCCTTGGCGTTTCGTGGTTCTTGGAGTGGATGCGATGCGTGAGATGCAACGGCTCACCTTGTCCTTCTATGATGAGAATTGGCAAAAAACGGGCTGGGCTGGCGGCAAACATGGGTCGGAAAATGAATATCGGGAATGGCGGGCAAAGACTGAAGAGGAGATATATGGCAGGTGGGGTCCTGTGTCCTACATGATTGCCATCATTATGAGGAGGCAAGCTCACCCTGAAAAGCGCATGCCGGAATGGGAGGAGGCCGCGGCAGTTGCCTGTGCCGTGCAGAATATGCATATTCAAGCAACTGCTTTTCCAGGCCTTGCTTGTTATTGGAGTTCCTGGCATGTTGCGGCTCGTGACAGCTCCGAAATGAAAACATATTTGGGTATGGAGCACGAGGACAAGTGCTTAGGATTTTTCATGGTGGCCGCTTGTCGACCGGACTTGCCAGACAGACGCATACGACACTTGGAGGACGAAGCAGCCGAATGGCGGACATGAGGTAGTGGAAGGTTGTAGTTTCGTCTGATCTTTGACTGGCTGGTGCAACCGGGGATGAGCAACAAATTCCAAGGAAAATGGTCATCAAACCCATCAAATGATGAGGAAATGAGTAGCCAATCCACTGAGTTAAGCACCAGGCAGTTGAGGGGTGGTGTTTTTCCACCAATTTTCTGGAGTCAAAGACCCGCAATGGACCGATGCTTGTCCAGCCGCTGGCACTGCAAAAAAGCGCGCGTTTCGAGACTGGGTGCGGAGGTCGCAAGCTTGTGTTGGACAGCGCATCCTCTGCATGGTGTTCCGAAACCAAAGAGACTAGGAACTTTGACAATAGGTCACATGGTGCGGGCAAGTGCTGGTATCCTGCAGTTTGAAAGAAAATTGACATCGATTGCTCTGCCTTCATGAACAGCATGATCATTTGGGTTAGCCCGGTAAGCCAAAAAGTTCAGTTCCTTGTTATTTTTGAAAAAGCCAGAATCAATTGTCATGTCGTTGCGCATTGTTGGCGTGTTGAAACTCTTTGAGTCGGTTGATCTTCTTCATTTGGAGGTGCGACATCTGTCTGAAATGGAACTTTGACCCAAACGCCGCAGCTGTTTGGTTCATCGACCCAACGGGCCCCAACCATCGACCCATGGACCCATCGGCCGTTTGAGTTTTTGCCAAGGTGTTATACTTCTCCAATATTTCTGAGGATTCATCGAACCCAACTACCCCAAACATCGACCCAACGACCCCCAAACACAGAAACAAACAACTCCCAAACCGCCCAACTTGACGGCGCGGAAAACGCAGCCAAAAACCACCTGATGAACTTGTCGCGATGCAGGTGCACCAGGGTTCAGAGATGGATAGAACAACCGAAGATCTAAAAAAGATAAGCCAAATATATGGCTGTTTCCAAAAATAGGGTATCCCCAAATCATCCATTTTTAATAGGGTTTTCCATTATAAACCATCCATTTTGGGGTACCATCATTTTCGGAAACACCCATAAAGAAGAGTGGCCAATTTCTTCCAGAAAATGCGATTTTTTTTAGTCATGACGGTGGTCACAGCCACCAACAAGCTTGTGCCTTGCGAATGGCATGCTGTCCACATAGACATATTTCAACACTTGGGGTGTTCTTTCGAAGTGCTGACTCAGCGATTTCTTTTTTAACCTTGGGGAAATGATGCAATGTGCCTAATATTATGCTAATACTGTTGATGGTTCAGAAATCCCAAACAACCACCGTTTGGACGTACCCCACACTCAGTAAATAATGGGATATTTACCTAACATCAACTGGTGAACGCCGGATTCTTTCCATCAACAGGGATTACAATAGGGGATTATTTCTTTTGAATATTGAAAAGTTATAGTAAACCAAGTTATATAAGGATTATAATAAACCATTGTTGGTCTAAGAATTCTTGGTTGAAACCAATGGGCCAATGCTTTCGCTGCACAAACTGTTGTGAAAACCAGCGCTTTTTGTCAGCATGGCCATAGTGAGAACTGGTGACATCCCAGTCGCTAATAGTGACCAACAATGGTTAATAGGGATCCCTCTAGTAGGGGTTGAAACCACCTGCTTCTTGTTGCAGGCAGCTGCTGAACGGATGCTGGAAGCCACTCCCGAAGCCGACCTTGCTTTGGCGGGCTTTCCGAGTTCCTGGGAAGAGCCACAGATGTTTGGGAAACCCAAAAGTCGTTGAGTCGCTGTTGTTGGTATTGGGAGCTTGGGAGCTGGTGAGTCAGCCATTTTTTTTTTTTGCATGTTTGAAGTAGAAGAATTTCGGTATTTCGGTGATATGTTTTTTTTTTTAAATATGTTTTTGTAGAGATGATCATGACTTGTTCTTATTATCATCATTGTCATTGTTATATTCATTGATCTTAAGGTGATGTTTTTAATAGTAGAAGAAACTGAGGAAAAAACACCGGTGCTGCACAGGGAGTGTGAAAACTCATGGGTGTCCATCAGACAGTAAAGAGGTGATGGCCAACTTCACAAGTGTCAACCAGATTCAGTTCAACAGATCTATGATCAGGTAGCTATCAGACCAACTTATGCCACAAGATCCAAAAAAGGTTGCTAGCCAACAGAAATAGCTTCATCACGGGATTTGCTGTTTTGGAAAGTTGAAGGCACTTAAGGAGTTGTAGGTGCCTGGCGTCGCAGACATGGCAACTTGTGATCCTGAAAAAATTCACACCAAATTCCCCCCTTGACTTGATTATGTGGACAACTCAATTGACTTTTGATGGTGCAAGAAATGGGGTTTCCAAAAAATAGGGGTACCCCAAAATGGATGGTTTATAATCGAAAACACCTATTAAAGTGGATGATTTGGGGGTACCATTATTTTCGGAAACATCCAAATAGTCACTTCATGACATATTGGTTGACGCAAAAAACCTCTTTGTTTTTCCTCCATCTTGACGTCTTGTTGTGTGGAAGGTCTCGGAATTTCCAGGTTGCTGTCCCGGTGGAAAATCTCCTCTCGCGAGTTTCCAGGTGCGTGTTCCTGGGACCCATTGGAGAGTATGACTTCGTGAAGATTGCCAAGGCCACGGTGTGGCAGATTCGCAGATTCGAAACGGAATCTCCAAACATCACAGGGTCAGAGTGAGACAGAAATGATGCGTCATCTTGTTACGGCCAGTTGGTTTTCCGGTGATGGAGGTTACCCCAAAAATCAAATTTCCCATTCTGACTACTCCATACATCCCACAAACTTCCAAACCAGCAAATTGCGGACCTGGGTGAGAAAACGCTGAACGCCAGGACCACAGCGACATTCCCGTTTGCCTGGTCCGAACGCGCCTGGGGCATGTTCCTGCCTTGATCGTGGCAAGGCGAATTTTTGGGATTCTTCGAAGCAACAGGTCCTCAAGACTGGGGAGCCTGTGCTGGGGTTTATATACCCATTATAAGGCTTCCCTATTAAAGCTGGGATGAATTTATCCACAATATATGGAGTTTAGACCCTGGCACTCCCTGGATCATTCAGTGAAATTTGCTGATTGTTTTCTTGTTTGAGTAAATTGAAGTGCCCCTGAAATGTTCCTGCCCTCAGATGTCCACGCGGCAGGCTTAGAACCAGCCCCTTAGTCGCCGAAGGACCAACGGGAGGCAGATACAAAAGCTTTCAAAAACTTACAGTAATGCATGCGGAATCTTGGGTGTATGAGTGTATTTGATATCTTGGATTTTGAGAGAGATCTATGTTTGAGATTCATCTCCAACGCTTTGAAGTCTTGAGCATGACTTTTCGGATATGAGAAGTGGTAGATGGCACATATTTGACCGGAACAAACTTGCACACCAATTCTCCCAGATAGATGTATCACTGGCCGGTTCTTGCACCTTCAAGTCACAATGCTTGCGAAGTGACAAGTCATTTTTCCGGTGCATTTTCCAGGACTGGAAGTGGTTCTGAACACGAATGCAACACGTGAGGCGGTTTTTGGCAGAAGATTTTTTTCAACCCTCACCGACCCCAAATTCCACAGCTTTCGCAGACTTTCGCATCAATGGTGTGGTAAAATTGGAGCCGAAACTTGGAATCATCATTCGAGCTAAAAGTCAGACGACTTTTCTTCAGAAGTCTCGTTTTGAAATGGAGATTGGAGAATCTATTTGACTGGCTACTTAGCAAAGCTGGGATTTCTGACTTTTGACAGCTCAAATCCTGGAGTTGTTGATGATGATGATGATGATGATGATGATGATGATGATGATAGGTACATATAGGCGGTGCTTCAATTTCATCAACATCTTCAATCAGCTTCAAACGGGAGGCCAATACCTCGGTGCCAGTGGAGCTAGAAAGCTACCAGTTTCGTAGCAAGGAGAAAGCGGCATTGTTCAACTTGAGGTACCTGGTACCTGATGGTTCAGGAGAAGGGAGAAACGAGTTAAACGGTTAGGTGATAAGATGATTTGACCATTGAATCTCTTCCGGTGAATCGATTGGGTGGGGTAGAACAATCTGGAGAAAAAAATTATGAACAGGTTCGCTATGTTTGCTTAGAAAAGTAGACCAAAAAGTAGACCAAAAAAAACAACTTATTTTTTTGGAAACAAAAAAACACCCCCAAAATTTAAGATGGTTCACCTGAAAATAAATGGTTTCTTAAATGGACTTTCCGGCTTTCCAGGGACTTTATTTTCAGGTGAACCATGTTAAATTTCGGGTAGTGATCAACTCCATGGGAAGGTCACAAGTCGATCTCAATGGAAGTCCTTGTACCATCTTGTCCTACAACAAGGCCCCGTTTGGATGGAACAAACAGGTGGACACTGCTGCTGCTTTCTGTTGTTGTTGTTGCTGTTGTTGTTGCTGTTGTTGTTGCTGTTGTTGTTGCTGTTGTTGGTGTTGGTGTTGTTGTTGTTGTTGCTGTTGTTGTTGCTGTTGTTGTTGCTGTTGTTGTTGTTGTTGTTGTTGTTGTTGTTGTTGTTGTTGAAGTTTCGGCACCAGCACAGCTGGTCATTTGCCTGAATTGCAAGGCACCAAGACCCAGAAGACCAAGTCCATTCCCGACAACGCCGACATTTTTGTGGCGGACACCTTGAAGGGTGGTGCCAAGAAACCGGAGTTGGCCAAGGTGTGGACATGTTGGCCAGCACAAAAAGTCAGGGGGAGTTGGTTAAAACATGGGATGTTTTTGCGTGAGATATCCTCTGGATATGAGGACATGTAACGGTTCCTGAGTTGTAGCTAAAGATTATAAAGCCATTGTCATTTGATATTACCATCATCAAGCCTTTCCCCTTCGAGTTGCCATACCAAGCAAATGGTCCAAAGTCTTTGTTTTGTCTTCACGGTTTTCACTTGTTCTGACCGTACTACAGTATGGCATTATGGAGTCTCACAATGAAGTAGTATCTAAATAGAACATTCAGACAATACTTTCTCAGAATATTGTCTGGTGACAGTGACAGGTAATGTATCCTGTACAGGTTGATCCATTCTTACAGGATTAAAGTCCGCAAACTCGATGGGTTGAAGCAATTGAAGCAAACTCTGCGAAGGTTCTGTGCGTGAACAGCGCTGCTGATGTTGATTGGTTGGTGGACAAGTTTGACCTTGACTTGTCCCTGGTGGCACGGCTTGGTGGACACTCACAGCCACGTACACATCGTGGTAAGGAGCGATTCCCTGGCATGACCATTACCTATGCTCTGATTCAGATGTTGGAGAAGGCCTGCACCAGATCAACATGCCATTGGAGACCATCGTTGTGATGTTTTCTCAGTTGATGGGGATAGTTTTGAAATGAATCGATTCTCTTCTGCCCGATCACAACTACACTTTTTCCAAGTTTGTCAAAGATGCGTGTATAGTGTGTATATTTCACCCCACATGTCTCTCCTCATATTGCACCATCCAGGTGGCTGAGAAGACCGCTCGTGCCCGCATCGTCACAAAGGCTGAGGTGTACAAGTTGGTTCAGAATGGCAGATCCGTGGTGGGATGTGAATATCGAAAGGCTGGCAAGTCGGTGAAGGACAGGGAGACGTACCAAGACACGGGCCATGGAAATCCCTCGTTCCATCGGCATGTTTGTCCTCACTGCTTCGCTGTTTCGGCCATGACATTTCCTTCCAAATACGGTGGTACGATGACCAACCCCTTGCTTAGAGTTGATGCAGCATACAAATGGAAGAATTCCAACAAACGATCTGTACAATTAATTATTACTGTATTCATGTTCACAAAGGTCATACAGATCCATACAACTCTATATATGATATATATATATAATTATATATATGTATATATATATATATATGGACTCTCACTTTTTGGCCCACAGGCCAAATTGTAACCCCAAGCCCTATGTTTGATTGATCACTCGCATGTATGTATCGTACGTCGTATGTGTACTGTATATGTACTGTATATGTACGTACATATGATTTGTACAGAATATACAGATACATATAGAGTTGTGTTTGCGCAGATAGATGTGAATATGATTACACATATGTACGTGTACATCAACTCTAATTTAAGCTCTTTTGTTAGGAGTTTGGGCCCATGATCTTGGCTTCTGGTGGCTTTGGGGCAGACTTTGGGTCTGATTCTTTGTTGGCAACTTACCGACCTGACTTGTTGCACTTGCCCACCACCAACGGTGAACATTGCACAGGTGGCAAAAATGCTTGGTTTCTGAGTCGTGTTTTTTTGGGGGGGCAGTGCAGGGCCTCCTTTCCGATCTTTTGAGGTATCTTTTTGTAAGGTAACAATAGACTTTTCAAAAATGATATATATATATATATAGAGATCAACTCCGTATCACGCTGCTGACCGCATAACTCTCATGGAGGTGATGCCATCAAGATGGGCGAAGCCATTGGTGCCGCGACCGTCGACTTGGAGTGGGTGCAGGTGGCCGGAAGACCGGTGGGGCCGGCGGAAGTGGACCAGTGAGCAGTCCCCCATGGTGACTGGTTTTTGAGGGGAATTGCCCTTGAACAAATCTGCCTTGGTTAAATATATGGATCCCTTATGTCAATTGGTTGGTTGATAATTTCATGTTTTGTTTTCAGTATTCAATTGGTGAAACAAATACTTTGACAATTGAGAATGATGATGAAAATTGTTCTATTTCCTGATTCCTTATCCATTCCCATGGGTTTCCCTGGTGCCAAAACCAATGAAAATCATAAAGGCTTCACCAGTTGGTTTTCTGTCGGCACTTCCGAATGGATCTCTGTGTTTTCAACTGCCACGTTTCGGGTCGTGGTGCAAACTATTTATAGCACCCTATCATTAGGGAAATGTACAGATAGCACTTGTTGCACATTGCGGAGTTTCCTTGCCGTGCTTGTTTACAAGGGGGGGAAATTCTCAATGATAAGTTGGATATAGAGCCCAGGATGCTCGTGGGAAGGAGCCAGGACTGGATTCAAATTCACATCATGTACTACACACCAGTGTGAAAATAGCAACTCCCAAGACGCAGTCTGGCAAGGGGCTATCATCTCCTTCCAAATAAGTGCACATTGACGACTGATTTGCAGATGCAGACAGTGCGTCTGCACTCTGTAGGACTGCCACAGTTTCTATTCCATTTGTATCTTAGCTATTCCATCTCTCGGTCCCAAACAACCTTTCCAAACATCCCCCCAAAAAAACAATGTCCAACTCCTATCCAAAGCATTTTCCAACCCATATCTAAACATCTAAACCATCCAAGCCACCAACCTCCCTCTCCCCTCAGGTTCATCCTACCGGCTTGGTGAAGCCCGATGATCCCGACGCAAAGGTGAAGTTCCTGGCCGCTGAGGCCTTGCGCGGCGTGGGAGGCATCGTGTTGGATGCGAATGGTACTCGCTTCTGCAACGAGTTGGGACGCAGGGATTATGTCACAGGAGAAATGTGGAAGAACAAACCACCTTTCAGATTGTGCTTGAACAGGGCTGCTGCTGATGAGAGACTTGGAGATGAGATGTACACATTTTGGCCATATGTATACGTATATTTGTAGTATTTTGTAGTATTATATATACGTAACAATGTGATATACTTCACGACTTTACATGACATAGATATTGCCGCTTTAAAGACATGCCACCTGTAAAGAAGTTATCCCAAAAGGACAGACTAGTCAAGTCTTTCAACCACCATTTATAAGTTGTGACATTTCCGGGAGGGTATATAGATATTGTTTGATCACTTGTTTGTGGTGGCAGTTGGATGCAAGATAGCTACCGTTGATGGGCAGAATCCTGCACTAGTTGATACGGTAAACATATGTAAATATCCCATTCATTGCAGTGTCTTTACCATATCAATGGGTTTGCCAGGTTTCGTCCACCAACTGTATGACTTCATCAGAATGCTTTGATCTAAGGATCATTTGGCATGCCAAGCACTACACTGGTCGTGGTGTTATGAAGTTCTATCCAACTGGAGAGGATTTGGCCAAGGACATGGGTGTGCCTTTGCAGACACTCATTGACACGCACCAGAAGCACTTTGAAGCAGCCAAGAAGCAGGAGCAATATGGAGAAATATGGAAAAATGGGTTGCTGTTTGTCAATGTTTATCAGGCGAATTCATGTTTCAAACGAAGACTTTAAGGTTGACTGGCAGTTACTGTGGCGGTTTGGGTTAGAATCAAATCCGAGAAGTAGTACCTAACGTATATATATATATGTATATATATGTGTATATATATATATATATCTATACATATAATGAAATATACTTGTGAACTTCTAGCTTATCTCATTGTAACGTGTAATCCTTATTTGTAGTAATTTTTTATCACATTTCCATCAGAATAGCCCTTGGTAAAACCCCTTGTTGTTGTGCATCCAGCGAGGAGAAGGACTCTGAAGGCGGGCCCTTCCCTGCATATCCATCGGGAAAGACCTGGGATGAACCCAGTGGCCGAACTGGCAGTGGAAAGAAGTTTTTCCACAACATCATCGATCCTTGGCCATGTTTTCAACTTTGAATTTGTTTTATGGGGGTATTTGAGTAGCTGCTTGGCTTCCAAGTAGTGGTTGAAATTGGTTGGTACCCCTGTACCTACCTCCATTTTGCGGGACTTGTGCCATTTATTTTGATCCCTGGTGTTTCTTCGCTTGTTCATGAGAAGATGACTGTTTACAGCTTCAGACACCGAAGCACTCCTTGCTGAGTGTTTCAAGTTGCAGCATCCTGGACTTGCTGAGGATGGATCCAAGGTTGCGACTGAGCCATTCTACGTTTCTTGGGCATAGTAAGGCTGTTGGGACATGTGAACTGACAAAAGAACATATTTGAGAATTGTTGAAGGTTGTATGCAACTCCTTCAATCCACCTTGTCACGTATTTGCCCTGGTAGCTTGATAAATACACATTTTCAATGCAGGAATTATTTTGCTTTATCTCTACTCTTGGGTTCTTTGTTCTCATTCTTTCTATCAAGGTTGCCATTATCACTCCCGTTATCCACTACTGCATGGGTGGCTTAGAGTGTACCGTAGATGCTGAGTGCATTGACAAGACTGGCAAAGTCATTCCTGGTCTCTACGTGGCTGGTGAAGCAGCAGGTGGCATTCATGGCAATAACCGTTTGGGTGGCAACTCCTTGTTGGATTGCGTGGTCTTTGGCCGTGTGGCTGGCAAGGCTGCATGCAAGATGACCTTTGGTGAAGGTGAGAAATTCAAGCCATGCCCAACACCTTCGGAGTTGAAAGAGCTCACTAAGTGACATTTTTGAAGTAGCGCAGGGTACAGCGCGAAAAGTACCGTGACATTGGTAGGTGAAAGCTGGATTGTCGTCCGCTTGTTCCATTGGACGGTCCATTTTTGAGCTTTTTGTTTCAAGAGCTGCGAAGACCATGAAGGAACGCAGCACACAAAAAAGGGTGGTGCATGGCGAAGCTGGCAGCTGGCAAAGCTGGTCTTTTTGGGCTAATCGAAGAGGATCGGAAACAATAGAAAGACCTAAATACACAGCCCAGGTGCAGAAGATGAATTTGCAAGATCTATTGAATCTCTTGGTCTATTTATCGCAGTCACTATATTTTTAGTTTACCTTGGCTGTGCCTTACCTTCTAAGCCTGGATAAGCTCAGACATGAGGAATCATTGTGGAATTTGAGTCTTCTACCGAACATCAAACTTGGATACTGATATTGAGATGTGGATATTTGTTGAAGAAGTACTGCTATCTATTTACAGAACGAATTCTCAACAAATCGCTGTAATTTTTTTTTGGGGTCCTACACTGTCAGGATCCGCAACGGCTGATGTCCATATTGGACATGGACCAGAATGGACGTATTTCGTAGCTTGGTGAAACGTTATGGTGATCAAACTAATTCGTTTGACAGTTTGACTATGACTTCAGAGAAACCAAATCTTGAATGAATCCTGAAGCCGATTTGATCAGTGAAGGTGTTTTCAGGAGTACATGGGACTTCCCATCTTCGGATTTGTAACACGCCTTGATGTCTTGAAGATGAGCCTCCAAATGGAGCTCATGTGCGGAAACGCCCTCTTTGCCAGCGGGTTCCTTTCTGAGAATCACAAGTTTTCCTCCCAGTTTTTGTTGCGCAGATACACTTTGTAGACTCTTGGAGAGGCCAATCTGCTTCATAGCTGTGAAGCATTTGGCATATTTAGACCATTACACTAGTTCAGCGGTGAATCCTTATCGCATGATCACCCTTGCGGTAGCTAGCATCTTGTTGTTATCCCGGAGGGTTGTTGCGGACGTTTCTTTGGTTTGGCAATCACCAAACGGATCCAAATGGACAGTGGATGGTTTGGATTAGTGCTTTCGAAATCTTATCCGACTGCAACCCCCATGCAGTGCTCCCTTGAAAATATTGGGCATCTCTTGGATTTCAAAAGCACCAAACCTATGGATGAAGCACGTCAGCAACTTGAGGTACACGGAGTTTCTAGCAGCCGTTCCTTGGAATGCACACAACTGGGGGGAGTTGGCGAGAATTTACCCTCCAGCATTGCAGTGGAAAATCATCCTATTGTAAAACTCATATACTGTAAGTAAATAATGAAGCAACTTTTGGAGGGACCTATTTTTCCATTTCCATGAGAGGAAGAATGAAAGAAGTGGTTTTATTTTATTGTTGATTGGATATGATGGGATACCGTTGGACCTGCACTATTTTTTTCTGACCTTTGGTCCACAGTGACTGCCTGGTGTTTTGCCGTCCAATTGATGTGTATTCGCTTTGGTTATTCCTTGCCGTCCTTTTCTTCCCTCCAATCATAAAGACGTAATCGTGGCAAGCTTCCTGGTCCTTATCCTTTTCCTCGGCTTCATCCTCGTCACTCCGGTCGCGAATCACTGTCACCATCATATTATCACCAAAAGATGTTTGATATTTCAGATTGTAGACTATAGTTAGATAATTACTTTGCCTCTTTGATTTTTTGTTCCTTGACAAACCTGTTTTCAAATGTTGTGGATATACTTGCTGAGTGACATGGTCAAATATTGAGGGAGGACGTGGAATGGGCGTGTATTCCACCCAGAATGTGCCCTCCATTTTTCAGGAGTTTACCTCCATCTCCAAGCAAAATCCTCAGGTTTTATCAACTTCATCAGAGACGGTGCCTGAATCGTTGATTCAGGAGGCCAGGAATCACAACATTGGGTGAGTTGATTCTGATGAAGTTTGGTTGATGTGGAGATATCTCCAACCAAAATATACCAAAATCACAAATCCCAAAGCAAAACAAAAAGCAACACAAATCTCAGAAATGGATGGAATGGAGCTAAGAATCTGTGGAGATTCCAAGTTGGGAGCCTCTCAAACAGAGTTTTTGTTTGAGTCAAACGAATTTCATGCGGAAGAAATCAAGGTCTTGAGGAACAAATCCCTGTGATTTTACATTGATTTACTGTAATGGGACAGCACCCTGCACTTGTGCAGCGTTGGGGTAACTTCAGCTCCAGCTTCAGGCTTTTGATGTCTTTGATGTTGATGGCGATGGTCAAATTTCTCTTTCAGAGCTTCGTGTGATGCTCTCAGGCCACCAGCTGCGTAGGGAGAGTGAAAGATGTGAAATGCCCTGGTTAAAACAAACCAAGCGAAAGGGAAGGGGAAACGGCTGAAGTCTGGTTGGGAAAATTGAATGGAATTAGGCTGTGAGGACATAGGAATTTTCATCTTGCGGATGGCAGTGGTAAAGGTTGGGCGGGGTAGTGGGGTCACATTGGCGGTCAGGTTTTGTCATGATGCAACGCATAGAATGAATTTTGAGACTCTCAGCATCTACCAGGTGCTACTGTAAGTCTGCTAAGTACTGTGAATTAGTCGCATCAATGTGACATGACTAGGGGTGACATTATCCCAAAAGGACCCAAGCAGCGGTTTTGCCAAGCGTTTTTTCCGACCAGCCACAAAAACTTTGATCATGGTGGTCCTGTCATTGGTGACGAATTTGCCATGTTCTTTCAGCAATTCATTTGACTAGATTAGATCTCTGTTACACTTGACATAGTGACAGACCGAACATGGTGCCAGGAGAAGGACCCCTGGTGGAGGTCTTGCCCAATGGACAAACTGTGGACGAAGTGATGCAAGATATCGCTGGAGGCGAGAGCCAGAGTTTAGGGTGGTGTGGGTGGTGGGATGGTGAGATGGTGGGATGGTGAATTGGCCAAAAGGCAGAACCATAATGGAGTTCTTGTCATGCAAACCTAGCCACATTTTTCGACAAATGGAAAACCCTGACGCATATACCATCAATTACTCTACTTCGGAATGTGACCTGATCACCGACTGTGGGTATGCTGCGCATGCGTTGCAATTTGGCCCTTGTGGTGAGGCAAGCAGAGCATATCCTTCCCGGATTTTCAGCAGTATATTTCAGAAGCGTCAGCGCAGAGGTGTGGATAGCACCGCAGTGGTTTTGCTAAGACAGGTC
>DF245414.1:0-11238 GCA_000507305.1 Breviolum minutum Mf 1.05b.01 | reverse complement strand
ACTTTCCAAGAACAAGGACATACAACCAAATTCAGCCAAGGTCAAAGTCAATATTGAAAATCCATCTTGAATGTTTTAATCACATGAATTGAGATGACTTGGCAAACAACCACTTCAGGGCTCCAAGGTCCTGATCAGTCAGGGAAACTGCGGAGTCGTTGAAGCGGACGCCGTTGAAGGACAATCTCTTTGCCAGCCAGTTGTCAAGAAGCTCCCTCAAGACACGGGACTTGGCATAGGTCACACCATTCTTAGAGTCCAGGGTGTGAAGAGACAAGTAGAAAAGATGGTTCCCAAAATCAAATCCACCGCCTTCTCCTTGGAGAACGCCCTTCAACCTCAAGTTGAGAACCTAAGCTCTGCGATTATTGCATGAGTGTGGCTGATGAAACTTCATCAATGGAAAAGAAAACTTCTTTGATGCAGCCTAAGGGCCAACAAAATGAAAGAACATTAACATAGAGATGCCAAATTAATCCAAAAAATCTCTGCCCCCATCCCCCAGCTTCAAACCTTCCAAAACTGAAAGGCTTTACTAATTTGAAAAAGGCACAGCAGCAGCGAGTTCTTCCACATATCCTGTTAAGTTGACCAAGACAACTGGACCCTTGAAGTCGGTGTGGCGGAACATCGCCTCAATTAGGAGTTCTAATCTGGCGATGCCTTTCTGGGCCGATGTTTGCTCTGGGCTGGGTCGAACTCGGTCTCCAACCTTGACATCTGCATCAGGTGAAGCTGACTCTGGAAGAAGAAGTGCAGAAGACCTTGGAAGAATCGATGTAGGGGCTCCATTCTCCCCTTCTGCACGACCGACAGGCCGACCACAAATGGAGAGCTCAGCATTGAGCCAACGGTTCTTGTCGACACCGTCAGCATTCACGACGATTCTGCCAGAAGAAAACCTGCGCAATGATGATCTCTGCTCACCACGAGGTTCCCTGGTGAACAAGTCAATGAACCTGGTCTCGCAATGTTGCTTGAATCCAAACAGAGACTCCAAGATTTGCTTCTCTTCGTCAAACAGCCCCCTCAAAGAAGATGTGCGAGGATGATCGGGTAGCAACACCATTGTGGCGCTAGCATTCATGTCCCCACTGTCGTTGATCAAGCTCACTCCTTGGCACAAAGACTCGGACTTTGCTTGCTGTCTCGCTTGCGGAGCGTTGAAATCCACAAACCCCAGAACACCGATTTGATCCACCGCCACTTTGCATTCATTCGCCTAGGTTTTCTCCAG
This sequence comes from Breviolum minutum Mf 1.05b.01, assembly GCA_000507305.1. Classification (NCBI taxonomy): domain Eukaryota; class Dinophyceae; order Suessiales; family Symbiodiniaceae; genus Breviolum; species Breviolum minutum. The sequence goes on along the minus strand of DF245414.1, from coordinate 10,001 downwards.
GAAATTCAAAGAAAACATTATCCAATCACTTTGGTCAACATAAAGACGATCGCAAAAGCGGCAACAAACTAAACATACTGTTGATGGAAAAAATATTGCACCACTTACGACACCATTTTTCCATCAACCTTAGAAAATGACATGAACGGGAGGAGTGGCAATGTGCTGCTTCATCTTGCTGATCTCTCCAGCTGCCAAATCAATCTTGTCAATGGAGATGACCCGGAGAAAGCTATCCTATTCAGGAAATATAACTATTTACAATTCAATAACTTTGACAATAGGACAATGTTTTTATCAATGATAATTGAAATATATTGAAATCAAACTTCTCCCTGGAGAAGGTGATATACATTGAACAGACATGGTAGATACTGTGCAGCAATGTTTTTTGTGAATCATCCGTCCTGGTAGCCCTTGCAAGCGCGTTCACCGTCCTTCCCCTGCTGGCTCCTGTGCAAGACTTGCTTTGCATGCAGCTTCTGGCGCACCAATCTTGGCGCAGCATTCACCACCTCTAGCTTGGAATGGTCACGCTTCAAAGCACCACAAAAGAACTGCCACTGCGCTTGAACCACTTCTCTCTGCTGAGTCTCCTTGTCCTCAAGTTTCTTTTGCTCTTGCTCCCTCATGTCCACCTTGGCTGCTTCCTGCTGTGATGGCAGCATAGATAAAGCAAACCTTGGTGGGCGGGCCAAGAGAATGCAATTGAAGTCCTCATCCCTCTTGGAACTTGTGCGAAAGTCATCCTTCCAGGCAGTCAACTCATCCGGGGGAAGCCGGGACTGCAAGTGGCCGAGCACCTGGTCAAACAAAACGCAAAGGTTGCGAAGCTTCATCAATTCATCTTGGCTGAGCCGATACTTCTTCTTCTGCGCTGTTGGAATGGTCCCTGTGGTCTTGTCGAAGGAAGCCCTGATTCTTTGGAAAAAAAGCTCCTGCGCAGAAGGTGTCATTGGCAACGTCCAAGCGATTGAGATGGATGGTTCATTGGGAAGCGGGCCTCCCACATCATCTTCCATAGGCTGAGCTGCTTCAAGCTGGGACGATGAGCCAAGAAAGGCAAAACCATAGCTCCCAAACACTTCTCCGAAGCAACCATAGTTCCAGCTCAAATCGTGAGTCGAAGCCAAAAGCACTTCCCACGCCTCTGGCGATGTCTTTTCCAAAAAGTTCTTCACGGCCTTGCAAACTCAAGACTTCGTGGCTGAGCAAAATAGAAAACACTTCAAGGGGCATGGGCGAAACTAGAAACTCACTTTGAAATGACAACTTGAACTTGGAAGCCCTACAATTTTAAAGCACAATCCCCCATAGCGAAAAACGGAGCCACCCATCCACCTGTCGCTTTCGGCCGTCCAGAGTGATCCCACCAGTGCCAGTGCCAGACATTTCAAAAGCTTGAACTTCTGGGTGGGCATTGTACCGACTGACAGCTTGGTCCAGAGAAATTCCATCTCCCAAAGATGCCAGCACACTTGCCCAGGTCAGAGCCGAAATTGGCTGAACTTTGGAATCGACGTTTTGCTTCACGATTCGGCTTATTGCCGAATCAATCTCATCTCCTTGACTGACTGAAGCTTTAAGCACTGTGTCCATCCGGAGTAGGGAGCCAACAAGAGATAGGACCGAAGGGTGGGTGAAGTCTGCCATGTCAGTGCCAGGCAATTCGGACGCAATGCAAAGGCTCACCCATGCGATAAATGCTGCCAATGTTTTCTGGGAACCGTCATTGAAGAACAAGCAATTCACCGCCAAGTTCACAGGCTTCAATGGTTGGCAAGGAATGCGCACTGAAATGGTCTCTCCCTGACAGTTGCCCAATGGGGTTGAAGGAGACAAAAGATTTCATGATTAATACATCCTAAGCAACACCTGCAGCATGAAGTTGTAAAAAAAATGAATTGCAGGATCTCACGGATCACCAAAAGATCAGCTACGCAACCTATCTCAAACAACTTGTTTTTGGCTAGCTGTCCGAGGGATTGCTAGCCAAACCCCTGGTAACAGATTTTTGGATGAACATCCGATCTAATATCATAGATCCTCACTGCCGGAATCATATTGATATCAAGCCCGTGATTTTGGAGAGCCGACCGGTGGACAGCTAGCCGAAACCCGGGGTTACCATAAGGAGGACTTTGAGGACTCAAACATGTTGCAAGTTGCAAGTCAGTGATTAATTTGTGAATCCAACATGGCAAATCTTCAGGTTAAAACTTTTCAATCATCAGTGATGCAGCGACAGGTCCAACACACTCCTTGGAAACCCAATGCCTCTAACTTACGCTGCCGCAGATAAATTTTTAAACTGCAAGAAGGTTTAGGGTTTAGGCACGCGCAAAATTTTGGCTAGCAGTCCAGTGGACAGCTCGCCAAAATTTTCTCCTAGCAAACTTTTTGGCTAGCAGTCTAGTGGACAGCTCGCCAAAATTTGTTTGGAACATTCTCGCCATAACTACTTTCTCGCCATAACTACTTTCTCGCCATAACTACGCTCTCGCCATAACTACTTTCTCGCCATAACTACGCTCTCGCCATAACTACGCTCTCGTCATAACTGCTTTCAACTCCATAATTCCAACGGAATGCATGATATTCTTCAAAAAACTAATTCAAACACCCAGCCCTTGCCAAGCCTCTCGAAATCGGGTGCTCACGATGCTGCGAGCATAGGCCACCACCTCACTCATAGCAACAGACTTGCCCCGCCAAAAGGAAGCGTCACAGAAGGACCAACTCAAAATACAGGTCATAAAATGCTCGCCCTTCTCCGGTGGCCATGCCTGACCCAACTCCGAAAGTGGTCAATGGATGTGTCAAAACACCCGATGATGCAAATGGTGGGATTTGATTCCAAAAACGTTTTGGTTTGCAAATCTAAAATCACGATGTCATATGATTTCTATTTTATTATGCAACTACATTTGAATTATCAGGGAATGTTAGACAGTTGGTTGGCAAACTTCAGACTACCAGCCTCCTGCTTGCACCATTGCTGCATAAACTCCAGGTTGTCTGTTGCATCAGAGAAGCCGCACTTGACCGCCAGGTCGCAGGACATCTCCATCAATTTCTCTGGGTTGGACCATGCCCTTTGGGCAATTTGCTTGAAAGTGCCCCCAAACCCAACTGGCCAAGTGTACAAGCCATCTTTGGGGCTCAACCCTCCCATGTCTGACAAATGAATGGTCTTTTCTGTGGAATGCCTCAAAGAATACATGAGGTCAACTATGCCCAATGCAGTTTTCATCAGGTTTGGGACCGCATCCATGGTCATCGGGACTCCAGGGGTGTCATTCCCAGCCACCACAGAATCAAGCGCCTTTGGAGAAATGCTAACCCGCTGCCTTTTGCGAGGCGGCATGGTCGACACTGCGAGTCCGGGTCAAGTGGCAGGATCCTATGCTGCCACAGCCAAAACACCTCTGTACTTTGCAGACTAAGGATGTGGCAATACATGAATGAATGTTTCTGCCTCGAGGTATGAAGGTCGAATATGACAATTATTGCATAAAAGCATGGATTCTTCAGACTTAGGGCCCTGCCTTGATACCTTCAACTCACTCAGTTCGCAAGTAATCCGCAATCACTGAACCTTTTCAATTCTGAGAGAGTGATATTCTCAAACCTTGGCCAATGCACACACTATAAGTGCCAAACTGTGTCGAAGAACACAGAAAAGTGTGACAGTCAGCATTCTCCAGCCCCTTTGCCGAAACAGTTGCCCTTTGCCGAACCAATTTGTTAAACAGCAACCTGAGTTTTGTTTCAACGGACTTTCAAATTTCGATCCAAGCAACTAGGGATTGGGAAAGGATATCTAAGCTGACTGCACAAATAATTCGGACGCTGTCTCATTGAGCCGAACCCCTACTCCTTGCATCGGGCTGCCAGCACGCTAGAGCTCCCAGCAAAAAGGCACTGCAAATGGGCGCGGAAAACCTGCAAAACTGGTAGGTTGTCGTGAGAATACATATCAGGAGGCAAAACGTGTCCAACAATCAATTCAAAACACTGAAATGCATCAGACTCCAATGATCATACACTGTCATACACACTGCGTTTCAGAAACATGGGAATATTCTGCTACAGATCCATGCCCAGGGACGAATTGCCCGCCATATCTGACAGCTGCGAGGAGTTCAGCTTGCGCATTTGATATTTGCGGAACTCTTCCGCACCCACCCCCTGCAGCATCATCTTCTCCTAAACAAAAACTTGCATGAGACAAAGTCTGGAAAGACTGGAAAGTGCACAACAAAGCACAGGAAAAAACAGAAGGGAAAATTGGTCCTGGGCTGTGAGCAAAGTCCATCGAGCCGTCACAACATACTTGGATTTCGGAAGGAGGCATGCGCAAAGCTTAGGGCTACTCCTCATCCAAGTGGCCCTGCCGAAATTCTGATCCTGAAAACCAATGCGGCAAGACTGCTCAAAAGAAAAATGCATATGTCAGTGATTGAAGCTGCTCAATGTAAAAAACAAGTTGGCCTTTTGAGGGCTTGTACAAAAGTGGACTCTTAAATTAAAAGATATGTTTGTGATTGTTGGGCGGTTGTCCGTAGAAAAATCAAAGGAAATGGGGGCAACCCTTTTTTGTGGCAGAACCCATTAACCCATAACCCATTTTGCCCCTGATCCCTTACATGTTTGGAAAACAGGCTGAAAATCATTCTGTGTCTTTTTGACCCTCCAAAAACATATTTAAAGACACTTAAAGACACTTAAAGACACTTGTGATTTTATTACTTCTTCCCATATTCTCCTTTGCCCCTACATTTCTGGGTTGAAAAATGAGTCTCTAAAAACTTAGAAGTACCAATACAAACTGCAAGCTTCGACTTGCACAATGAACTTGTCAGTGAAAGGCCAATATCCAGCAGCTTGCATCTCTGTGACGGAAACCGCCAGAATAGAGAGCTCCCTCTCTGTCAAGTCCATGTTGTATTGGCGGAGCTTCTCCAAGTTGGCTTTGACATCGGCCTCTGCAACTCCATGGTGTGGATAACGAAATCGAAACAAAGTCTTCAAACATCAGCTTACCCTTCAACATGGAAACCCAAACCTTAAAGCAAAATGAAATAAATTTCCTTCCCAAAGTTCTAGCTGAGACACAGCCCCAATGTTCTGTGAGAACCGATCGAAGCCAGACTTCCACTTCTCACCACGCGAGGAATCACTTGGCTTGCGACGCTTGGCGAGGTTCATGTTTTCTTCATCCAAGAACAAGTTCGGGTTCAGAAACTTCTCCAATGGCAACGGAGCAGAGCGCATGAGGTGCAGAAAATCCAACGGTGACCTGGGAATTGACCCGGAAACAAACACTTGATTCCAAAATGCGTCCAGGATTGATCAATGAACCAGTGAAAAGCTTCATCATCAATGGTGCAGTTGAAAAGTCTGGAAAATCAAATGAAGTTTGAGTCGGGGAACTGGCTTGGGAGAACCTCATTTTCCTTGATGTAGACGGCCCAGCACCTCGTCCTGCTTTGAGACAGGCCGAACTCCTTTGCAGATACAACTCGGTAAAATCCACGGTATCCCCTTGCTGCAAATGCTTTGTTCTGAATGGCGATTGGCATCTGGTTGCCATCACAACCGCGCTTGTGCGCCATGCCTTGTGTGAGAAAACTGTTAACCCACAAAAACCATGTAAGGCAAATCCAACCCTGTAGCTATCATCAAATCACCACAACTCGGCCAAGAACTTACAGCCAAAATTTCTTAAATTCGCTACAAATCTAAGCTACTAGAAACGTTTTCAGCCACCACCAAGCTTGGTTGGGCATAATCCACATAGTCCATGAGCCCACAGTAGCCAGATCCTGACTTGGAGGTGCGGTCTGTGAAGCTCTGTGCATAGTTGTTCTGCTTGCTCAAGGATTTGCATGAGTATCCAATGACGACAGCATTGGCCTGACCATGTGAAGGGGTGAGTATGCAGCCTAATGATGGCAAAAAAACATTCCAAAAATTGTTTTCTGTCAGGTGCTGCCAAGTCCAACACATCCTGAAAAAATTTCTTGAAACAGGATATGATGACATTCCACTTCTCTAGATTGGAGGCCCTATTATCCATGTCAAAACTACACTTGAAAACTATTTTGGAACCCAAAGCCTTCGGAACGTCCTTGACGGTCTTGGTGTTCGCGTCAAAAGCCCTGCCACTACCAAGCCGCCGCATATCGTCAAACAACATGGGCGTGTCTGGGAATGCTTTCTGGAGATACTTGATCTTCCAGGACTCGCACTCGCACATGAAGACCACGTCCATCTGACAGGTAAGATTGGACCGGCACTGGGACAAAGCTGAATCGTCTAGGAGAAAACATTTAAAACACAGAAAAACATTAAGTTATAAACTCGATGTTTCAAAAACCTCCCTGTAAAGCGCAGCGCATTATTTCTGCTTCAATCTGCCAAAGGATCTTCAACCGCAATGTCAGCATCTGACTGATCATCATCCTCACCGTCATCATTCCGCAAAACAGTGATAACCCTAAATCTCGCTGGGGCCCTCCAAACAAAGGGGCCACGAGGCTCAAACTCTGCTGCCAGTCGGAGATTGTGCCTGCAAAGGTTCAAGAACTGGTAAGATGCTGGCCTCTGAATTCGAGGAAGTGATCCTTCAATCCATCCCGTCAGATACGCCAAGTTCTCGCTGGAAATAATTCCTTGCCGATAGCATCTGGGGGCTTTCACAGTAATGTTCTTTGAAATCGATTCTCCAATAGGTCTGCGTGCACAATCCCCCACAGGATGCTGAAGTGATGCTCGAATCTTCCAGCACACCACTGCTGGCACCAAACAAATCACTCGGATGGGCTCAGGGTCAGCCATCCTTCTCTTTGCGATGAGAAGAACATCGCTGCCATGGGGATCCCGACCGTCAACTTCCTCTACTTGGCAAGAACCATACGAGGAAGGGTCTATGTCTTGCCGAAGACAGAAACGGAGCTGCCCAACATGTCCTAGGCATTGAAGGGATACATGCAAGGCTAATGGTAGAATGGGTCAAACCCTCTCATGGATCCTCCTCAGAAAAAAAGAAGCAGAAACACAAAAACTTTCTTGAAAACTGTAATCAACCATGAGTCGCAGGCCGAGAAGACGAATCCCAAGCATCCCTACCCAGTTCTTCCAGCAAGCCACCGTGTCCAGTTTGTATGATTGGGAAGAGACCTTGATCTTCTTGGCTTGCTTCCGCTGCAAGTCAGACAAAGCTTCCGGTCGATAGGAACTGTCCAACAACTCCACAACTTCGTTCGGATTGTCAAAAGTACTTCGCGATAGCAAACTGGCGATCTGGCTGAAATACTGATCGACATCTTCATGACCTGAAAATGCCAAGCCATCATTGAAAGAAAGTAGAAAGTGCCCCCATCACTTCGAGTGATTCCCACCATGAAATTATCAAAACAATATGCAAAAGAGACATCATCAAAAGAGAATGTCAGAAGTTGTGCGAGAAAAACTGTTAGAAGATATGCCACAACGAATGTTAGACTCTTAGACAGAATGCCAGGAGATCTGCAAAGACTATCAATCAAAGTGCGAGAAGGAATGCAACAAAAAAAGTCAGAAAATGTCTCAAATGTCTTGCACTAAAAGCATTAGCTGTGGGCAAAACAAGCGACTTTGGACAAACCGGTGGCACTAGCTTTGGACAAGGGCATGTGCTGTTGGCTCACAGTCTTAGTTGCATCTCTTTTGACATTATGCCATTCTATTTCACATATTTTCAAATGGCCATTCTATTGCACAGTCTTAGATGCATCTCTTTTGACATTATTTCATTCTATTGCACAGTCTTAGTCATTCTGCAGATGGTCGCAGTAGAATAGAAAGGGGGGGAGGAGGACGAGGAGGAGGACATGGATTGACATAAAATCCAAAAACCCTCACCTGACAGGGTAGGAAAATAAGAATACTTCAGCGTTTTTCCACCGAGCAGCTATGACCAACTTTCAGGAAGGAGCATGTGAAATGCCTGAAGATGCCAAGAGCAACGCAAAGGATAGCGAATGCCATCACAAACTGATTCTTCCCTTCTCTGTAAGTGTTATCCTGCTGGAGGTTTACTCCAGCAGGAAGATCGGACTTTTGCACGAGGATGCTGTCAAAAAGCCTTGCCAAAATCTCCAGCTGTGTCTCAGAGTTTTTGGGAAGGTCTTCGTCTGCAACTGGAAGATGGATGTGAGCTCCATGTGCCCAAGATGCCACCAAATGAAGTTGGGGGCGAAAGAGCTGCTCGAAAAGCTTCGTCTTCTTGGTGGTAGCATTCAATCTAGGGACACGAAACTTGGCCTGATCCATGCCATCCTGGATGACGCACAGCAGGCTTAGTGCTACATTGGATGGCATTGCCAACCTGTCAGGGCAAACATCAAGCCTTGTTCTAACTTTTTGGGTCTTTTTGGCGTTGTGCCTTATTTCAAAATTTACATTACTTCGAGTGATCCCCAGCATGACATTCATTTACTTCTAGTTGCTAGTTGACATTCTTTGCAAGAAACATTGGACACAAATGGCAGTAAGAGAGGGTGGCGAGGAATATCTAACAACCCTCACCGGACAAAGGGAAATATGTTCACTGGTTCACTTCAAAATATTTCAAAACTCAAAAAAATCCCGGAATATCTAACAACCCAACCGGACAAAGGGAAATATGTTCACTTCAAAATATTTCAAAACTCAAAAATGTTCCCCAAAAACCCAATAACCTGCCTTGCATTTTCCTCCAAGATGCTCGAAAAGTATGTTTGTGACATACTTCGAAAGGACCAATAGGTTTGGCGATCGAGCCATTGCCACAGAATGTGGCGCTGCAATTCTCTCTGCGATTCAAGTTTGGCAGTTTCAGTCTTGCAAGCTCGAATCTTTGCCCTCAGGCTGAAGCAGATGTCACATTGAGCATGTTCTGATGCTTTGCGAAATCGTAAATGCCCATTGCGAATGCCTGGTTTGAGCACTGCATTCGCTACACGCAGAAATGTACCATAGGACGCAGCTTCAAGCTGCCGAGATTCTGCATATGCTTTATATTCCCAAAAAAGGTCAGTGCGAGAGCTCTGCATCAAAGATCGCCGTGGCCCTTGAAACGTGCCTGGACCAATGAGATTGGCCTCCACATCGGTGCTGCAGGTGTTGATGGTCCGACAAATGCTATTGATCAACCGTAGCCTTTCATCATGTTTGTCCAACACGTCAGGGTCATCCTCGGGAAACGGGGTCTCGGCATATCTATTTTTCGCTGTTGTCCAGTTAGTCGGAAGGACTTCGGCAGCTGATTGGTATATGAACCACAAAAACATGATGATCTGTTCCCACACTTTGCCAGTCTCGCCTCTCAACGCAAATCCAAAAGTGGGATGTTGGGCCAATTTTTCTCGACAATTGTTTGTGTAGGCAGATTCACCTCTACGCACTTTCTGAAGAGTGGAGGCCCCTACGCCAAGGAGCCTGGCCAAGGATGACCGACATACCTTCAATCCCAGAAATGTAGCATCATCGGACTTCCTCTCGTTGTAGCGAGCCCGCTTGCTCTTACGCCCAACCTCACAATCTGAAGCAGAGTCAGAGGTCTCAAAAATTTCACCATCGACATCTGGCCCCACACCTTCCAAATCTGAGGAAGGAAATTCAGATCCGGTCTCATGACCATCATGGTCATCAGCAGCTTCACTGCTGCTAGTCACAAATACTTCAGGAGCAGTCTTGCCTCCACAAATCTCAACTGAATCCAGCTGCACACTGGCTGCACAGTTAAACTGCTGGGCCAAGAAAGTTTCCTAGCAAAGTGTGGTGGCGGAATGCGGTAAAACTTCTTTCAAACTACACCAGGCAATTACTTTTAACAAACGCCCTTGCACAAAAAAAACAATTGGCAACACCATGCAGGTGGGTCCTGTCCTTCTTCTCTCTAGGAAGCACATGAAACTGGGTCATCCACGGCAGAGAAAGTACCGAGAGTATAGTCCGGCGTGCATACCAAAAAC
>DF245413.1:1819-17925 GCA_000507305.1 Breviolum minutum Mf 1.05b.01 | reverse complement strand
CCTGGCTCTCCTCTTGTCGGTCGACAGTTTGATCAGGAAAAAGGTGGCCCGTTTGAACCATGATCAGAGGAAGAAGTATGGCACTTTTTCGTCAGCTCTGGTGGCCGTCTTGGATGATCACAAGCACTTGTGGAATGATGCTCGATCAAGTGCAGAGCTGGACAAGTTTCGCCAAGCTCAACATCAAGCTCCTGAGACACCACCAAGAGCACCTAAGAGGTCGCTCTCGGAAGATTCCGTTCCCAAGAAGACTCCCAAAGCTCTGAGGAACAAGAAGAGGCGTGATCGGCAGAAGACCTTGTTGGCCAAAGCTCGTGCCGCTGAGACCGCCAAGAAGCCCGTTGAGAAGAAGGGAACCGCTCGTGATGAAAGAGTTCCAGCAGCCGAATGGCAGAAGATCACTTCGTTCAAATACTCTGGTAAGAGGAGGTGCCCATTTTTCAACTGCTCTCTTGGTTGCAGGTTCGGTGACAGTTGCCGTAATGCTCATCAATGCGTGGAGTGCGGGAAGGAGCACCCATGGCATGGCAATCACTGAGCAGCTCTTGAAGCTCCTCCAGGGGTCTGGTCTGCACCCCTGGAGGGAGCCACATCAGCAGATCCAACCGGCACGAATGACTCTCCTGTTCAGGAGAGGACCGGTGCCAACAATTCGCCACAACCATGGCTCTCATGGGATGATGTGCCCAGAGACGTTCATCAAGTGGCCGCGGCTGGTCCATGGTTCGTGGAGATTTTCTCTGGTACAGCAAGGCTCACGCAACTGGTTCGGGAAGCTGGGATCCCATGCTTGCCACCGATCGATGTGACTCTCTCTGAGTTGGTCCCAGTCGCCTTTGATGTGGTGGATGTAGATCGGTGGGAGTTCTTTATGCAGCTGGTCTGGCTTGGAGCCATTTTCTTTGCTCATTTCGGGACTCCCTGCAACACCTACTCCTCTGCTCGTAAAGATGATGGTGGACCTCCACCTTTGCGAAGCTCAGATTTTCCTCTCGGACTACCAGAGCTCTCAGAGGAGGATAGTTGTTTGACATTTCTTGGCAATCTTTTCGTGTTTCGTACCTGTGAAGCATGTTATGCTATTTATGTTCTAGGAGGGGACTTCTCTATTGAAAACCCTCTTTTAAGTTTGATCTGGTCTACCCCACAGATGCTTCTGCTCAAGGAGTTCTGTAGAGCTTTGATTGTCGACCTTGATCAGTGTATGTTTGGAGCTCCTTCAATGAAACCAACACGTTTGTTAGTCACTCATTGTTCTTTCCTTCCCATTTCTTGTAAGTGTCAGGGTGGCCATCGCCACGTTCGCTTGAAAGGTAAGGTGTGGAGCCAGCAGTTCAAGAAGTGGGTCTTTCGAACAAAGCTAGCTCAAGAGTACCCTTGGCAGTTGTGCCAAGCTATGGCTGATGCGATTGTTCAACTACGTCATGCTCCGTTTCAACATCTGCGCCCTTCGTTTGAGCTCCAAGGTGATGTTCAACATCGGAAGCGACCGTTGGGGGCGTCCAAGCTCTGGAAGCCACATCGACAAGAACGATCAGCGGCTCTTGCTCAAGCCTCTGGATATCAACTCAAACGGGGGGCCGTGAAACCACTGCTAGATGTTGAATGCACGCCTGGTCAGGCCATTGAGNGCTTCCTGATCGGGTAGGGGGGGTATTGTTCGATCGAAGGTTGAACCAACCCCTGCAGTTTACCTCCATTGTTCCTAAGTCGGTTCAGAAACGTTGGCTGACTAGAAAAACTCAGGTTGTCCCAGTCGAAATGATTGCAGCAGTTCTTGCTCTGACCACGTTCAGTGATCGTATCAGGAATTGCGATATGATCATTCTGATCGACTCCGAAGCTGTTGAAGCAGCGCTGGCCAAGGGCTACTCAAGTAAGGACGATTTATGCCTGCTCATTTCTAAGTTCTGGGATGAAGTTTTTGACCTGAAAGTTCGAGTTTTCATCGATCGTGTTTCAACCGATTCCAACCCAGCAGATTGGCCGTCAAGAAATGATCTGGCCACGGGCGAAAAAGCTGGGTGGGCCACAGTTGAAGCTGTTTGGCCTGCCTATCTGCTCGAATAATTTTGATCGACATCACTTTTGCTCGAAAAAATTTGGGCCTGGGGTGTTTTGCTCTAACTGCTTGTCACTTGCCTCTGCCCTCTTGTTCCCCCCTTTTTCTTGACCTACTTGCTGTTACACCTGTGTCTCTCTGCTTGATGCCTTGGCGGCTCTGGCGGGTTTGCGGTGTGCGGCAGGTGGGTCTTGGGGGGAGGTCTGGAGGCCTTTTGAGGTTTGGTGGTGGGGGCAGGTCTGAGTTCTTTTGGGTGGGGTCTGAGGTTTGTTCGTTCTGACCTACTCGCCCCCATGCCTTGAGTAGGTAAAACAGTTCTGCTGCTTTGCCGCTCTGTTGATCAAACAAACGAAGTCATGAGTGTTCTCACGATCGCAAGTTTTTTAAGTATTGCCCAGTGGACATTGGTTGCTGCTTTGAGTCAGGCAATGTGACTTCAGAAATCTCATCATGGGTGGAACATGAAGCATTTTGCATCTTTTGGAACAAAAGGATCTATTTTCAACCGATGATCATTGGAACTTCAAAATGTTTATGTTTGCTTTTCCGGAAAATATGGTCTAGTCATACATAGTTTTGGTTGTCCCCCTTCCCACTACTAGTCAACACCAGATTTTTGCATTTTTCGTCAGGGATTCCTGTAAACTTTCATTTACCACTATGACTGGGAAGGGGGAAAATAAGCTATATATATATATATCAGTATACATACATATATATGTATATGTATAGTCATTTACTTCTTGAATAATTGTTGATCTTCTCAACTTTGCACTACTTCGTTGTTCCCAGGTATTTAATCTCTGATCCCGTGAGCGGACGTGATCTCTTCGTTGCTGCAGAGCGTTCTGATGGCGTCATTGGAATGCTTGGACGACAGGCCTTCGGAAAGTCTTATGTCCGTTGGCGAGCCGTGACAGTGGTGAACTGGTGTGATGTTTGTCATCCCCTTTCGAATATCCAATAGGAAATGATCAGATTTTCCCTACAAGCCTAAACCTGATCAATACCTGGTGAGAACCAAGGGGGATCGCTTTCTTGGTAGTTTCGGCGACGATTTCCGGGGCAAGCAACCCCTGTTATGGTAGAAACATGACCAAATGATTGATATTTCTGATCGTCCAATGACCCTTTCCCGTCAATGATGTCTTGGATACCTGATGACATTATGATGTTAATTGGTATTAGATAAATATCCTATTATCATTCATATACTACACTACATTTTGTTTTATCACTCTAATGAATACATTTACATGATTTTTTGTTTATCTAAAGTTTAAAAGAAATCACAGTTCACAGTACTCACAGTTCACCTTTGATGGCACTCACAGGTCTTTGAAGGTGGATCTCGACCCTTCAATTTGGATATTGCGCTCCTGACAGGCTTCAACGGCTTCAGGGGGGGTTGGTTGACATGCCAAAATTTGAACACAAAATAAAATTAGGCCAATGAAGGGGAGTCTAAAGAGGGTTTTTACTGGAGCAGGTCTTGTGGTGATGAATTTGTTACAAGCCACAGGCAAAATAGGGATTTCATGGCGAGTTGAGCAACCTTACACTTCGAATCTCCTTTTACGCGAGGCATCCATTTTTCGTTGATTTTTTGCACTGGCACTCCCCTGTTGCCAGAATCATTGCAGGCGGTCTTCTAGTGTTGACTCTTTAAAAAGTTCTATATTTTATGGATCTCACTGAAGCTCACCACTTTCTACTGAAAGTCTCATTTTGTTTTTTTCTAGTCCCTCTGTTTTTTTTTCCATCCATTTTGCTCATGAAGATGCTCGAAGTCAAAAAAGTCCCTGTTTTTTTCAAGTAGTGATCCATCTCACCCTCTAAAAAAGATGGAAATAAAAGAAATGAACAACAAAAATGGCAGAGAAGCAATGGCAGCAAGCAATCCTCACGGGAGATGGATCCGTTGGCAAGGACTAGTAATGCCACTGCATGTCAAACTAAGACAATTGAACAAACCTTTTCTAATTTGTAAGTTGCTGTTCTGTTGTCAGATGTAGTTGTTTGAGGAATTGGTTGGGGTTACTGCTATTCACTACCAATTTCCAAAAGGTCCGCGTATTTCTGTTTAGCTCTCGCGGTGCCATTGTTCCCTTGGCGTGGAATGCAACATTTGGGAAAAGGTTTTGTCAAGTGTTGCCCCTGTCCCAAGTACTGGTCAGTTTGCCTACTGTAGCGATCTTCGAGGTGGTGTTCGAGGTAGAAAGGTTGGAGTAGATGAATGATGAATGTCAAACACTTGGATCAGTGTGAGAAGTCTTACATCACAGATGTTTCATTTATCCACCGGCATCCACTCCTAGTTATCGCATGGTAAAAAATTTGTTCTGATGGCATAGTGGCTTCAAAAGAGATTCTATTTGCTCATAAGTGCAGAGGTCTTGTTTGATTCACTTAAGTGCTTTCTACTTCATTAATCCCCATCATCGTATGTTCATCGCTTGCAGAAGGTCCTGGAAATGCTCCAGAGCCTTTCGTTCGCCTGCAGCGGCCTTTCGCATGCACATGTTTGTGCTTCGGAAGACCCAAGCGGGGCACCCACAGGGTGAAGGTGGTGAAAGGTTGTGAAACAGTTCAGCTATCGAAATAGCGACAAATCCACTGAGAGACCACACTTCCAACAAAAGTGGAGAATTCAATAGAATTCATGTACCCCGGGGCAATGTCCAACCAAAACGCCATGGTGAAATGCTAGATCCATCTGGACGTCATCTCGTTTCAATGACGAGTGGAAGAACGGATCACTTAACATGTCAGGATGCACATCTACAATGCATGGAAGCCCAGTGGCAGCGAGCTAAATGGGAAGTTATTTATAGATCCCAGAATCACAGAAATCAGATAGGTAGAAAACAAGGTGGGCTTTATCAATATAATATATATATATATATACATACATGATCTAGTCATGAATTACAATATTCATGATTGTTCCGGCTCTATACATATACACAGTATAGGCGTTTTTGCATCTACCGGTTGCATGCCTACATATATGCATGTGTAGGTGATATTTGTAGCATCGCGCTGGCAGAATGAGCCAATTTTGATTCAATTGAACTGGACCAAAAACTAGGTGTGGTGTAACTAACAAATCATATCTCATAGGAGCCAAGGGTAGACATGGTTTTGGCGCCGGTTGAATAAGCCTTTCAACGCTTAAGTTATTTGGCTTCCCACCTTTGGCTTTACCCAATCAGATGATGTTTTGCACATTTTGTGTCTTTATGTGTGGGTTTCGTGTTTTTGTTATTAACAAGGTTTCATTGCAGCTTCAAGCATAGCAGGTTTAAAAGGCCATTCCTTTCTTCCGTGGGAGATAGACAACCCTCGCATCTTTGTTCGCTGATAGTCCTTCTTATGTTTGGAGCAGCTTTCCAATCATGCTACGGCAAAGGGCAACAGTTCCATTCTGGAGAGATGCCCCTTACACTGAAGTTTCCATAGTTGATACATAAATGCACTGGACAATCACACTAAGCCACTAAGCAGACAGCAAAAGGATGCGAATGGTAAGGAGTTTTAAAAAAAAAACGCCCTTCCACAGTATTTTCGGACGTTATATCTTCATGCTTTGAAAGTACAAAAGTTTTTCAAACAAAAGACGCTTGAATACCTCTGGCCGTGTAATGCTATGTCTTTCTGGGAAAACTAACCATTGTGCCTTTGAAAAGTGGTCGGTTTTTCACGGAACAAATTGTTTTGCAAACCATTTTTGTTGCTGTAACTCGCTGTTGGTTTGATGTAAAACGACATCCCACCATCCGAGCAATCGTACCACGAGAAAGAAACTTTGAGGCAATCTCCAACCAGCTCATTGCAAGCACTGTCGAGCCCTATTCATGCTGCCATTTGCGAATCGGGATGAATGACTCTTGATTTGCACCTCAGACATAATTCGATCTATCTCATTTGTCAATATTTGTCATACATATACTAATATGTATGAATATATGCCTTGACGTGCTCCCATAGCCAATAACAGTAACTAACGGTAAGGATTCTTCAGTTCGCCTGTGGGTGATTTTGTTAACCTTCACTTGATGGCATGCTGGAGCAGAATTATACCCCCTTAGATGTGTGTATACCTGGATTTCCTCTTGCAATGGCATGATATGGCCACCGGGTACCTTTATCTTTTGGTTTACGCCGAGAAAACAACCCTGAGAGATGTATGAAGAAGGTATATCTGCCTAAGCTTACGGTATGCAAGGTTTTCTAGATCTTCACAGTCTCCTGGTGAAAGAGGTGAATAAGTTTCAGTGCCATTCACCAGTCAAAATCAAAGGCTTCTCAGCAAAATGCTGACCTGGCAATATTGTTTTTGTCTAGATCGGAAAGGAAATCATTTTGTCTTTGGTTCAAGCTGAATACATTTAAGACCCAATATTGGTATGTATATATATATATATATGATATATATATATATACGTTGATTTTGTTGCCCAACAACTTTAACGATAATGCCGCGGTTGACATTGGAGTTGCAGCAAGGATGAAGCGGGTGGTGAAGTCCTGAAGGTTGATCATCACTGTTGCGCCACTTGGTCTGCCAAGCAAAAAGTTGATGGAAGGGTTCACATGTTTGTTTGTTTGTTTGTTTGTTTGTTTGGGTTGTTAATTAACAAACACTTTTTTGTTGAAGTTTTTGTTAAGGGATGTATGCAGGGATGTCATGTAATTCGGACGCTCTATCCAGAGAGTTCCGTAGAGATGCCGGGCAAAACCGTTGGTGTTTTTTCATTGATGAAAGAAATGCCAGGGAACCGGTGAGATGCTAGGAACACGGGCATTTTCATTTGCTTCCCCAGACTTTGCGAGCAATGAGGATTGCTCATTGATGTGCTGGGGATGCCCGTGTGGTTGCCAGGAGATTTTGATGAAAAACTGCAGTAATGGATACGGGAAACAGCAGAAATGATGTGTCTCAACATAATGAAGCCACCAAATCCATTGGTTTCCCACTAAAAATGCATAACTTCACAATTTGGAAACCTAATAAAATGAGTTTGGAGCCATTTCGACAAGCAGCACAGCTGCAGACCATTTCAGCTTTCCACACCTTGGCAAATTTTTCACTAAGCGAACACTTGTAGATGATTCAATAATTCAAGAGAGTTTTTTAGCACAATGAAATGCGTATATTCTATATATTGTATATATTTAGATTTTTTTTTGAAAATTGATTTTTCGTCCATTTTACTTGGTTTTTGTTGCTTCTGTAGTAATGGTGCAAGTTCAGGGGCAAGGACCTGCAGATAAACATGAAGATGCTATGAGAATATCCAATTCCCATAGTATCAATGTATGTTATGTTGACCTACATTTACCAAAAAAAATCGCCAAAATTGAAGGTAAATGTACCATGCCTTGATCCCGTGGGTTAAAACCGTGTATGTGTCCAGTGTTTCAGATGCTTGCAGGAGACAAACTTTGAAGTCTACGATGGTAATCAAGTGGTTAGGAGCTCAGCCAACAAGAGAAGGCGATGTGGGTCAAAATGATTGAGTCTTCAAAAAGGAACCTATCAATTCTAACTGTATCTAGATACATAGAATATAACAGAATCAGTCAATATTTTTTTTGCGCATCCAAATGTTGATTTGGTACCTGGGTGATTTCATGTGCCTTTTAAATCAATTCTCAAGCGACCTCTCTTCAAGAGCAGCAGTTTTGGGGCAGGATTTTCTGGCAAAGATTTTGCCCACATTCCTTGGCAAAGAACTTCATGAAAGACATTGAACAACAAACAACATTCCCAGGTAGTTCCAATACTTCGAAAACCAGTATAAAGTTAAAGGAAGTATATAATGCGAGGCAAAAAGTGTTAAGAATGATTAAGAAGGATTACAGTAATTTGGAAGTTCCTTGTGATGCTCCCTTGCATTCATTGAGAATACCACTGCATGCGGTATCATTGTAATCAATTCCGCGAAACTGATGCAACACGGAATGGGACACTTGCCAAGAAATCACAGTCACGAAATCATGGAGTGACTTCTGCAATTGAGCATCGCAAGCAAACCATTGTTACCCACAACACTCTCTCCAAGTTCTGGCAAAGGAATCTAGATGTGGTTTGATTTTTTTGGTGAATATATCTCAGCATTTTCCGGATGGCATTTCCAGAATATCTCCAGCAGACTTTCTTCATGAGTACACCAGGCATTAGTATTTCGTATTCCAGCATGTTCCAGCCACAGCTCGCAGAAACTATTCCACGAGCCAAAAAAAGACGTCCAAAACCGGCTGAAATCTCACACAACAACGCCATGCCACAAAATATCTTTTCAGGTTGGCAACATTCGAAGGCAGTTCAACACAGCCCAGGTCGGTCCGAGTTGCCACGTTATCCGACAAGTGTCGCAGATTCGAGAGTAGGGTGACCATGGAGAGATTCAGCGAAGGTTCAACTCACAGCTTTCCTGGTCCTAGTAGCTAGGTTGTGGTCAATGGATTGTTGTTCCTTGCTTCCCGAAGTAATTTGTTGGAATGACTTTCTTTGAACAAATTCCTTTCATGTTTTTGGAGGTGTAGAATTTTTACCAAATCAACGGCTTTGTAAAAGTTTCAAAAACCACACTCTCCCCGTTGTCCTGTCGGTTTTTGTGTCAGGCGCTTGGGCGACTCACAGGCATCAATGCAGACTCAGACCAGTTCCACATAGACTTCAAAGAGGTGGAGAAAGATTCGACGATGGGTGGGTCGAAGATGTAATCGAAGATGGTGGAAAAGTGACGACTCCTTTCAAAGAGTCCTTTCAAAGATCCTTTGAAAGTATGTATAGATGTCAATGTGACATTTTCGATGTGTTAAATTGGAAAATGAGATTATGTTTTTTTTGGGCTTTTGGGGTAGCTTTGTTAGTCCGTGATTTTGGAAAAGAATGGAGATGTTTGTGAGATGTGTGAACTTTGGAGGTGCAAAGCCCTCAGTGGAAAGCAGCATTGATCGCTATGGCCCTTTTTCTAGAAGCTTGACAGCACGTTGTTCAGTGGTATAACTGGATGTCCGATCTGCTGTGCAAGATTTATTCAACCCATGAAATGTTGGAGTGGTTCCCCTCTACTTCCTGATTTGTACATTGTACATGCTTTTATCCAAGTGGGACTTTGAAAAGAAGAAATTTGCTGCGTCGAAACTGAGGAATACTGCTACTTTGTCAAAGGTGGCCAGACTGCTCGCGAAGAAAGCGCTCTTGGCAGGCAAGCCTTCAAGCGCTCTGTGGTGCTGATTCATCTAGACGTTGGTGATCGTATTATCCTACATGGTGTTACGATGTGAAATATTGTGATATGTTACTGATGCTTCATACAGAGACCTGGCTTGTCAAGGATCTGTTCAATTTGCGTGAGCAACACTTGAAAGCAATCCAGAAATTCAGTTCTCAAGACACCCTGCACCGAGGGCCATTGACGTCGAGCGCAGATGGCGGAATGACAACTGAACGATGTGTTGCTCAGGGCTCCATGAAAAAGATCTGAAACAGCAATTTCGCCAACGTTCTGTGTTCTTGATTTTTAAAATGTCAATCAAACATACGTAGATTGACTTATTTCAGGCTTGATGTATGTCTTGGGCGCAAACATCACTTCTCCCTCAAAGGGGGTGGAGGACACAGCTTTTGTTTCAGCAACAAAAGCAGGATAATCAGGATAGCTTTGGTGCCACGAGACATGTAACTCAGACATACTCAGAGCTTCATATAGGCTGGCAAGATGGTAAATGATGAAAGTGCCTCATCCAGAGGGTTTGTGATCATACCTTTAAAACCTCACAGGCTTCCAAGATTTTGGGGCAATAATGCTTCTCGAAAGACAAGTCTTGTGTAAATTAGAGTACCCCCCCCCCCTTCCTGCAGAAAAGGGCTGTGTAAGCGTATGCTTGAAGATCGTTGAAGGCGAAATTGAAAGGTTGGGGATAGTTTTGGCAAAGGTGAACAGGATCACAAATGAGTTTGCATGAATGCTCAAAAGATTCAAAAGGGACAGTTCCAGCACAGCATGTTGAGCGAATGAAACAGGGCATTTGAGCAAAGATACATAGGTATTCATTGGTATCCATTGGTATCTACGGGTGATGGGAACACGCAGGCTTGTGGCCCCCTAGGGATGGACACTTATCAACGAAGCGCTTGGCTTTGTTCGAGTTAATTGTGACAGAAAAGAGAGCTACAACCTCAAGCTGCTGCTCTCATACGGGCAGGGTGTGTCAGAGCTCAGGAATCCCAAACAATTGAAATGGAAGTTATCTACATCAAGTTAACTTGTTGAGTTTCAGTCTCATGAGTTTCGTCTTGGATGGTCTTGGAAAGAGGAATTCCAATTCCACTCCTATCATGTTGGCACATCTTGAAGAGGAGTGTCGTGTTTTTTGTCTCCAGCTCCCCACAATGCATTTGTGAGTACAAAGTTCATTCACAGAGGACTCTTCCATTTCGTGAAACAAATGAAGTTGTCGAAGCATCACAGGAATACCGCCCCAAAAATACCTCATATGTTTCTCTACAGCGCACTTGGATCAAGCCGAGCCCCGTGCGTTTTGCGGGGGCTTTTGATCAGACTATCTTGTCCTGCGTGCTTCTTGATGCTGGGGCTGCAAATAGTTTTAATTTCAGTGTATCAGTGTGTTCCCTTAGATGTGCTGGCAAGAATTGTACTAAGACTAGTTGGAGATATTCCTATTTGGTGACCAATTGGTGCTTCTCAAAATGACTGACGAAAATTCTGACGCGTCAAAATTCTTCAAGGGATACTCACAAGGGATTGGCACCTTTCAAGTACTTCTTCGCAAGTAGGGTTGGCGAACTCTAGGCTGAAGCTGTGGGATAGATTGCCCTTGCCACCAGCTCCAAAAAGTGTCAATAACAGGTCGGTTGCTGAGAGAGCTGTGACCGCAGAGATTCGAATTGGAGGTGCAGGGCCAAGATTAGATTCATGAATATGATTTTTGCAATGGCGCAAGTGGCGTGATTCATCCTCTCCAAGATGTCTCCCTCCAAACCCATCACAAATCCATAGATCAATCCGATCTATATTTTCACTCAGCTCGGAGTCCAGGCTAAAATATGGCAGGCAATAATGTTGGATGCCTCAGTTTTTGCTTACAAAATTTGAAGGTTCGGATGGATGGATGCACTGCAAGAATCTGGTTATTCCTTGTTTTTGGAAAATGGTCGTTGTGTTTTTTCGGCCTTTGTTACCTTGGCCTTTGGGCTTGTTGAGTTCAGAACCTGTCGCAAAGGATTGAGTTTCAACAAAAGCACCTTCTTGGAATGATCCATAAAAACTTAGTGACGACAAGGGAGGGTTAGTGAGATAAGGATACTCCTCTACAACCACCCTCCAAAGGGTGGTTGTTACTGGACGGATAATCAAAAGTATATGCATGTTTTCGAGCATCGCAATTTATAGTGTTGCAGTGTTGCATGATTGGAGAAAGATGTTTAAAGAAATCTTGCCCTATGAGCTTCACGTCAAAAACCCAGCTTTTTCGCAAATTGCAAGGACTTCGATCCAGCTGGCCTATTTGACCTTCGACCTTCACCCTTGGAGCTTTTGCGTGTTTTGCATGGCAGGAGCTACCTGGGATATCATGCAATCCAGTTTTTTTGAAGCTAAGCTTTTTCCACGATTTGCACCTTCTGACACCATCTTCTGATTTCTATGATTTGAAAGATTGTCCATCCTTTCAGTTTTGCAGGACCATGTTGACACGCAGTTGCGCTGCTACGCAGGCAAGGGCAGAACGATCGTGGCCCGTTGCATTGAGACCATGTTGGGACCGAATGCCGAAGTCAGATGACATGACTCCTTTGCTGCATGTAATAAGAGTCATGTTTGAGAGACTTGATCGTTTCAAAGGGGACATTGTTTTGAGACAAAAGGACCGAAACGATCGAAAAATCCAAGCAGACTCAGGAGGCAGCAAACTCTTTGCGCCTCTGGATCTTTGTAGAGGCACTTCCAGCTGAGAACTTGCTGACAATCAGATGCACTGTTTCTTGTGCATGAATGCACTATAGATGCACATATTATGATAATAATGTCAAAACGATTCAGAAACTTTTGTTTGATCCGTGTCTTGCAGGGAGTGTAACACACTATGTTGCTGAAAAAAGCGGCATATACCATGGATAGTTGTGGCCCTATACCCAGACGCTCAAGGGCGTAGGTGTACATGCCTTCATTTACCAGCGAAACTGCCCAACATTGTAGCAGGGAAATATCAAATATACAGGCGGACATTCTGAACATGTTCGAGTCAAATCCTCTTAGGCACCCTGCGCACTTTGGAATAGCTAGGCTATGCGTCCAAGCATCGTTTGCATGACTTGAATTTTAAGTGGGCTGATTCTATTGTAGCCCGGCAAAGTACGAACAGTCATCTAGACCCCCCAACCGTGCAACAAAAAAAATCATCTGCACTATGATTCTTCGATTGTTTTGCCAAACCGTTGGTATTCCCCTAGCCCTTAGCATTTTTTCCAATTCTTGAAGGCAACGTGGTGGATTCACGGCAGGGTCCGGGCACTTGAAGTTTCAGGGTTTTGGAAAATGGGTTTGGTGTGTGGCTTATTTTAGAGGCTTTCGAGGTGAGCTGCTTTGCCGCATTTCTTTTTCCCAAGACACTTGCTCATCCAGGTCAAAGTGGTAGAGCTCTTAAAAGAATTCGGCAAGATGGGAGGTTTACCCAGACATTTGGCATCTCAAGTCCAAAGGTTTTTTGAGAAGGCTGCAAATTCATAGAACTAGGAGGTCCAAGAAAATGATCCATTCAACCTCAACATGTGGATGCAGGGTTCATTCCCATGGGTAATATGCTTGTGAAGCTTCACTCTTCACCTTGGAGTTCTTCAGATTTTTTGCTGAGGAAAAAGGCTAACGGAGAAGACCTTATTTCTGTGAGAAATTAAATCATGACTTCACCTCACACGTTTGTATTGAATCGTAGTTTACTGGGTCCGGTGGTGGTTTCGATGACTTTTCATTGTTACCCCTACTCAAAGTATGCATTCAGAAGCTAGTTGTTGTTGGATCATGTTGGATGGCAAAGGTTAATGTGGGCACCTCTCACAAGTCTATGGAAAGAGTCTAAAAGAATGATGGGTTAGGTTTATATGAATAGTTTATTTACAAAACACTTGAACAGTTCAAGGTTCAAAGGTACGCCGAAAAAATTTGATTGGCTTCGTTCTCTCAAGACACCATTCCAGAGGCAGCAGATGTATGACTTAGAAACTGTTTTTGGCTTCGCCAATGCTCAGGCGTATTCCACATCCCATCATCAGGCAGGTGATCTTTTTGCGGGCGATGGATTTTGAAGTGAAAAAACAAGAGATGCAATCAGAGATGCTTTTTGGGGATCCTTGACAACATGATTCTCTTTTGGTTTCTTGATGTTCAATCTGGGTCATATCACATAGCTGATTCTATTCTGTCATGTGAATCAGCGAAGTTACCGAAAATCAAAGTGCGTTGAAAAAAGCCTACAACTTGGTTCTGCCACACATTTACGAGGAAAAATTTGATATCTTAGGGTTATGACTGAAGGAATCATGATTTCAACGATTTTCATGTCCCGATTCCTCCTTAGAATTGCATAGTTTGGTTTCCCATTTTGTGTTCACCATGCATATGTGGTTCCAGGAGGTGGCTGATGCGCTGGTATCACACCAGAACCACATCTTTCTCGCGGGGCACTTACAGGGTGTTTGGGAGTTCACCCCGCTCAACCGCATGGGCATCACATGAAATTAGATTGGGGCAACACGAACCACAGTTACATACACCCAAGAATCATCGAGAAAAACTCATGGATTTGGAATTTGATTGTATCAGGGAAACCTTTCCATCGGCATGCCATGTCAAGCAAGCAATGCTTTGGCTGGCGTCACAAATCATTCTTGTTGGCAGCTATACACCGATTTGCGTGCTAGAGCAATATTGATTCACTGTACATTGGGCTACGATGCTGCATTATGCTGCATTTACAAAGAAGGTGGCTGGTGTATTTGCAACTTTGTCACTAGTAGCGTCAATGTCATTAGGCGGAGGTCATTGGCCTAGTCAATCATCGGAACACGGCACCTTGGCTGGCAAATTGAGAAAAGTTGATTTCAAAAACACACACCTTGGCTGGCTGCTTGCAGCTCGTGCTTTGACAATGCACGTTTCGTAGTCTTATTGGATTGATGAGTTTGAAACGCTTTGATGGCATCGTCTAGTCACAGTACTTTGAAACCATCTCAAACTGCTGGTAAATGTGGAACTGGATGTCGGCTGTTCGTCCCCCGCTTCTACTTGTCCTGGAAATTCCTTTTACTTGGTCAGAATCAATTCTTCTTCAACGTAGTTTTGTGCATTGTCTCTTCGATGGTTCGAACCATGTATGTAGTAATTTGTGAATGTGCCCTTGTCCTTCAATTAAACGCATGCGGTTGAGCGCTAGGTTTTCCTTTGCAGCTTTGAAGTTGACAGCCTGCCCCGCTTCCTGATCAGGAAGTTAAGAGAGCACTCCGGCGAGACGTGCCGGCAGGACCACCAGACTTCAAGGACCGGGATCCTTGCTGCGTTTTGGCTTGCTCAGCCCAAGCAGAACAGCATAGTAAATGATTAAACACGATGGGTGCTTGCACTTCCCACCACATGCCAGAACACAGATTCTTCCAAATGCTTTGAAGCCATCCAAAGCCTTGATATACCAGACGCAGTTGCTCGCATAGCTCTCAAGACTTGGCCCCACAGCAAGTGGCTACCCGAATCCTGACATTGTTCTTTCAGCAGACGGCTGGATTCAATGACGACCATGTTCCCAACCGACGTGCAGGACCTGGCACCAACTTAGGACATGACCCCCAACTACCCGGACCTGACCACGACTTAGGACAGGACCCCGAAATACCCGGACCTGACCACGTAGATAATGAATAGTTATATGTATATATTTGTATATATTTAGACAGATGTAGAAAATGAGTTGTTAAATTTATATTTAGATAGATGTAGATACTGAATAGTTATATATAAATGTAGATATTTATATTCAGATAGATGTAGATAGTGAATAGTTATATATTTATATTCAAATAGATGTAGATACTGAATAGTTATATATAAATGTAGATATTTATATT
Source organism: Breviolum minutum Mf 1.05b.01 (assembly GCA_000507305.1). Lineage (NCBI taxonomy): Eukaryota > Dinophyceae > Suessiales > Symbiodiniaceae > Breviolum > Breviolum minutum. Next base: position 2,713 of record DF245413.1, on the reverse strand, counting down.
CAGGTAGATGTAGATAGTGAATAGTTATTTATTTATATTAAAATAGATGTAGATACTGAATAGTTATATATTTATATTCAAATAGATGTAGATAATGAATAGTTATATATTTATATACATAGACGACGGCAAACTGACCCCAAACTACCCGGACCTGACCGCCACTGGGGATATGACCCCAACTGCGAGACGTGCCGACCCCAACCCAGCGCGACACAGACTGGCGCGGCACAAAAACAATAAAATTCAAGTGAAAGAGGACAATATACAAACATTAAAAGGCTGCTCGCATACTTGGGTGGTATCTCTTGCATATTGCTTGAAAATAATGTTTTAAAATTGGTCGGTCCAGCTTGTATTTATCATGAATTTATGTGAAAAATAGATGTTAGATATCCGAAAAGCTTAAGACAGAGGCAAGTTGATGATGCAATTATATCGCAAAACAGTAAAGGTTGTATGGTTTGTGGCTGGCTATGCTATGTTTGCAGTTCGATGGCTGCCTGGCGATGCGGCCGGCATAGCCATGGGGCTGACTAGCTGGGTGGTATGCAGTTGGCTAGCGACGTGGCTGTGTGGCTGGCTAATGGCGAGGTGTTTGGCTGCCTACATGGCTAGCTGTTGAGTGGGTGGCTGCCTAGCGCGGTGGCTTATGTGGCTGGATGGCTATGTGGTGGCTGGCTGGGTGGCTAGATGTCTGGCTGCCATACCTATGTGGCTGCTTGTCTGGCTAGCTGTGGCTACCGAGCTTGGTGGCTGGCTGGCTCGGGCGTTGGCCGGCGGCCATGTGTGTAACTCGCTGGTTTTTCCCGAAAGCGGCCGCGAAGGGTTCTTTCAAAAAAAGCGCTGTCATTAAACATTGTTATCAAACATTGCCTAAAGTTCTGCTGAAGT
>DF245412.1:0-13335 GCA_000507305.1 Breviolum minutum Mf 1.05b.01 | reverse complement strand
TCCTTCACTCTTCTTTCCCCTTCCTACACTCGTCTGTTGGTCCTTGCTAGTACAAATAATATAATAAATTCCAACAGACGAATGATGGAAGGTATAATGGGTGAAACAGTGTAAGGATAGGATAGGGTGAGTCGGGTCCAGGCCTTACCAACTTTCAGTGTTTTATGCTCCTCCATTATCTTATCTTCATGTTCTGGTACCCGGTACGGGCAATTTGTATGATTTTTAATCTTATATTTACTATTCCAAAATACCTCTCATAATTCCCTTAAAGATTAAATATTTTGGAGATAATTACCTTTAACACACTATACCAGCTATTTAATATCCATTCAGAATTTATTTGATGATTAATAATTGTATTTTACAGAGATTTTATGATGGATAATTAATGGTAAACACCTTGCCACATAAGAAAGATAAGCATAAAATCTAGGAAGACGAGGTAAAGGTTAGACTAAATCCTGCATACTGGCCAGTAATCATAGAATTGAAAGGCTCTCATAATAGATTTAATGATGAATACAATAGGTTCCTGCCGTGAGGCGCATGAGGGAGTGGGTAGACTAAGAATGATATCTATTCTAATTTTATATATTTTAAGGTTAATTATGATAAAATCATGAAAGAATTTAGGCAATCTAAGGGTGAAGGTCCTACAATCTTCTAATTAATAAGATTGGCGAGGGATTAGTTGGCAAGGGATGACCATAAGAAACGCATAAATGAAATATAATTTGTATTTATTATCCAGAAAGACCCAGGAAGATTAGGAAGGAACTGAGGGTTACCGGTTAATTAATCCAAATAATTCTCATAATTCCCTCTCTGCTTGGCCATCTTCTCCGTCTCTTACTTACCTTCCTCGCCAGTTATCTCTAGTGAGCCGACGGTAGCAGAGACGGGTTAATGAAGGATAATATGCTGCTTCCAAGGTAAGGATTAGGAGACGGAAGGGATGGTGGTGGCAGGATTAGAGACTTTTAGGTGGAAATAATTAGGATTTTTACTGGCTTCTAAGAGAGAAAAGTGTTGAGATTGGTCCGTAAAGAAGGTAAATATAATAAAGATTTTATATATTTTCCAAGGATTTTAAGATAAGATTAGGGCCACAGCCTAGTATACCTTTCAACTTTTATCTCACATTTTATACCGTCAATCTCATTATCAAGGGTTTTTCAGTAGTTATACGGCCTAGATCCACCAAAGAAAGCAAAAAATAATAGGAATTAATTGTGATGTCTCTTGGTCTGTCTTCCCGGTCCTTTGGTGGATGCTAGGTGACGAGGAGTGGTAACCTCTGGTGTAACGCATTATCTGGTTAACGGGTGATAATCTTGGACCTACAGTATCCTCTCCCTCTAATAATCTCTTGGCCAATCAAGGAATCTTATTATGGTTCACCCACAAGACCCAGCCTTAGGCCGTATAAACTCATGAAATTATTAAATTTATAGTAATTTCTTGGGTAGCTGGGTCCATATTCTACCTTCATTAACAGAATAATCCCATTATAATTCCCTTTTAATCCCATATAATAAAATAAGAAAAATATAATTATAACGAGAACCCAGATAAGGAAATGGATGATTGGAAACAGAGGACGGGATAGGTGGTTTTTGGGTATTATCTGGTTAACGAGTGCTAGTGAGGGCGCTTACAATATATTTCTTATTTATTTTCATTAGCATTACTAGGGCCCTGTCCATTCCTGTCACATGTGGGTCCCGGTACCATAAATGCAATTAATAATTATAAAATCTATGATTCATTGTATGATTCCTGCTCTGGTACCTAGAAGATTCCTTACAAAATCTCTTATAATTGCCATTAAATCCATTCCAGAGCAGGACCCTATAGACCAAGAAGATAGCAATATTATAAATAAATTCTGGCAATATACTGTAACCTTCAACCAAATAATAATCTCTTGGGTTCTTACTAGGATGACCGTATACAATTCTCCCAAGGGAGCCTACAGATAACACAAAAGGACAAGTGAAAGAGTTAAAGTTTTTAAGGATATCATTGGGAGGGGCCTATGAATGAAAATAAAATATAGATTTTAAAGGCCCCTCCATCGAGAGAAACACAGGTTGTAGCCAGGGAAATCCCAATCTTAAAGGTGAAAAAGTTATAAATTTTCTATTTTTATGGGTCTTTGTCTTGGATTTCCAGGGATTTGTAAGTTTAATGTAATTTCTAGTCTCAACCGACAAGAATTCAAAAATATATTCTTATTATTATAGGTTTAGAGTGGCCGTAGGCTGGAGGGAAGGATAATGTAGACCGTAAACCAAGCCTTATAACCCTTCCTACAAAGAAGACACCAAAACCCTTAAATATTTAAATTTATTGATATTTTTGATTCATTACACGGGACCCAGGGACAAGGAATCCTAGAGTCGTTACCAATAATTACCAGACTAACCGTTCATGCAAGCTTCCGCCCACCCTTATAGCTTTCCAATCAATCTTGTCTCTTGGTAGTTGGTCTGGGCACGTAAACTCTAACAATATAATCCCTTAAAAGTAAAAATAAATTTATCTTTTTAAGGATTCCCCCAGACCAACTATAAACCAATAATATGGAACAGAGGGTTGGTAGTGAGTGCCCAAGGAATAATCAAAAACCATGGAATCTTGGCACTCACCATCCCTCCGTTACAAGCTTCATTCCTACATTAAAAACTTAATTAATAGAAAACTTTAAGATTGGTTCACACTGGGGGGAATCCTATAAGGCCAGTCAATTTACTAGAAATTTATTGAATTTATGCTGTGTTAAGCCTTCTATTGCCCGTACCGGAGGGAAGGGAGAGCATGAATCCATAAGCTAATTTATGATTAGAATGATATCCCGCCTGAAGGAAAGCTGAACTCATAGACTCGGATAATACCTTCTGGCTCCAAGACAATATTATTTATTTATTTGGAACTTATTGTCTTGTAACTAGCCCCCACCCATCCATAAAAACATAAATTATATATTTTTAAGGGTTATGGATGGGTGGATGGGGCTATTACAATGTGAATTTATTGGTTTTATTAACGGTGGGTTGGTCTTTTTGGTATAAATCTTGGCATTCTAGGATAGGAGTCTACTGTATACGGCTATTGGAAACAAGGAAATAAAACTGCAGAATTATTGATTATCAAAGGTCGCCAGGCTTGGGTGGTAAGGAATATAATAATAATTTTAGTTTATTTATGTGTTATCCGCTGGCGAATCATAATGTAGGCCAACGATAGGAGAATTCATAGAAAATCTGGATTTATTAATAGGATTTACTCGTCCATTATGCCCTAAAGAATCCACAAAATATTCAGATTTTGGTATATTCTTTGGTTTATAGATGGGCTAGCAAGGGAGGTAACGGTAAGATTAATAAGAAATTTAAAGATTAATCCTTGCTAGCCAGCTATTATACTATTTTATTATATTATTACAGGATTCTTTTCAGTGGTTTACTGTCATTCCTTTCTTCATTTCCTTACCAGTCCCGTCCGTGAGTAGACGTAGAAGAGCTCATAACTTGGACAGCCGATTCAATTCTATGATGTAGACCAAGCCAAAGATTATTACATTTGGAGACCGTGGAAGGCACCTGAGTGACCAAGATTTGGACATTTATAATACCTTTTATGCTTAGATAACCCGCTAGATTAAATAGGATTAAAAGATGAAAGTTAATTGGTTATGGTGGTAGGAGTGGAGCCCGAGGAAGTCACTTGAAAGGGAATTATAAGTGGTGTGTACTGTCCAGCTGGATCTGGAGTTAGGATTATACTAAGAATGAAATTATTAAGGCTTTATCCACTAGCGGTAATTCTTTGGGCTCTTAGAGCTCTACCGTTGGGTCGATATCTAACTGCCCTACCTCGTCGAGATGAGCCTTCATAATAATAAAATCCCTGTAAACTAACCTCCAAGCCTATTAACTCCTCATATAAAATCTAAATAAAATCCTAAATAAATCTCTTATATCTTCCCATCTTGTTCACCCGTTATTTTTATTGACTAGAAGACTCGGTTACCAGCCCTAAGATTTACACAAAAGATAATAGAATTATTATAGGATTTAGAGGGCTGGTAAGGTACAATAGGTTCCAGAAATAATGTTGAATAAGGGGTGAGGTGTCTCTTGGGCAGGAGCTTGGTAGGTAGAAGATGGCCACCAATAATAGGAACCAAAAAACCATAAAATAAGCTCCTGCNGAAATAATGTTGAATAAGGGGTGAGGTGTCTCTTGGGCAGGAGCTTGGTAGGTAGAAGATGGCCACCAATAATAGGAACCAAAAAACCATAAAATAAGCTCCTGCAACCTATAAATTCAGTAAAAATATAATAGATTTAGAGGCCGTGTTACTCCTAGAATCATATCTTATGGTATCCTTAACACGGCCTCCACATATAATTCTATTCTGTTTCCCTTTCTTGGAGGGCCTTCTATTGCTAGTGTCTTGTCCTAAGTTCCAAGATAAAGACACGGAAGGGATAGAAAGGTTATTGGCTGTAGGATATGTGGCTGGACCTGAGTTACTAAGAAATTTATAGTTTTTATCTGGGTTATCAAAGTCCAGCCACGTGTTACACATTATGATTGGACAGGAAGAACAGCTGGTGAGGGGATATAGTATTATATGACAATAATAACCGATTACTCTCGGACAAGAACCATAAGATTTATAGAAGGAAANAGAAATTTATAGTTTTTATCTGGGTTATCAAAGTCCAGCCACGTGTTACACATTATGATTGGACAGGAAGAACAGCTGGTGAGGGGATATAGTATTATATGACAATAATAACCGATTACTCTCGGACAAGAACCATAAGATTTATAGAAGGAAAGGTAACCGGAAGAAGGAATGAACATGGGAATCCAAGGAGTTATCAATAAATGTATGATTTTGGAGATTAATTCTACCGTCTCTAGGTAAAAACCGTGTAAGCCTTGGCACTAACAATAATGAATTCTTATTGGCTATTCACTCAGGTCCTACAGTCTCTTCTACANTCTTTGGTTTATAGATGGGCTAGCAAGGGAGGTAACGGTAAGATTAATAAGAAATTTAAAGATTAATCCTTGCTAGCCAGCTATTATACTATTTTATTATATTATTACAGGATTCTTTTCAGTGGTTTACTGTCATTCCTTTCTTCATTTCCTTACCAGTCCCGTCCGTGAGTAGACGTAGAAGAGCTCATAACTTGGACAGCCGATTCAATTCTATGATGTAGACCAAGCCAAAGATTATTACATTTGGAGACCGTGGAAGGCACCTGAGTGACCAAGATTTGGACATTTATAATACCTTTTATGCTTAGATAACCCGCTAGATTAAATAGGATTAAAAGATGAAAGTTAATTGGTTATGGTGGTAGGAGTGGAGCCCGAGGAAGTCACTTGAAAGGGAATTATAAGTGGTGTGTACTGTCCAGCTGGATCTGGAGTTAGGATTATACTAAGAATGAAATTATTAAGGCTTTATCCACTAGCGGTAATTCTTTGGGCTCTTTCTCGAGATGGCAACCCAGCTATAGATTGACGGGATGGAGCAGCTGATGAGCCTTCATAATAATAAAATCCCTGTAAACTAACCTCCAAGCCTATTAACTCCTCATATAAAATCTAAATAAAATCCTAAATAAATCTCTTATATCTTCCCATCTTGTTCACCCGTTATTTTTATTGACTAGAAGACTCGGTTACCAGCCCTAAGATTTACACAAAAGATAATAGAATTATTATAGGATTTAGAGGGCTGGTAAGGTACAATAGGTTCCAGAAATAATGTTGAATAAGGGGTGAGGTGTCTCTTGGGCAGGAGCTTGGTAGGTAGAAGATGGCCACCAATAATAGGAACCAAAAAACCATAAAATAAGCTCCTGCAACCTATAAATTCAGTAAAAATATAATAGATTTAGAGGCCGTGTTACTCCTAGAATCATATCTTATGGTATCCTTAACACGGCCTCCACATATAATTCTATTCTGTTTCCCTTTCTTGGAGGGCCTTCTATTGCTAGTGTCTTGTCCTAAGTTCCAAGATAAAGACACGGAAGGGATAGAAAGGTTATTGGCTGTAGGATATGTGGCTGGACCTGAGTTACTAAGAAATTTATAGTTTTTATCTGGGTTATCAAAGTCCAGCCACGTGTTACACATTATGATTGGACAGGAAGAACAGCTGGTGAGGGGATATAGTATTATATGACAATAATAACCGATTACTCTCGGACAAGAACCATAAGATTTATAGAAGGAAAGGTAACCGGAAGAAGGAATGAACATGGGAATCCAAGGAGTTATCAATAAATGTATGATTTTGGAGATTAATTCTACCGTCTCTAGGTAAAAACCGTGTAAGCCTTGGCACTAACAATAATGAATTCTTATTGGCTATTCACTCAGGTCCTACAGTCTCTTCTACACCAAATAAATCTATTTCTTTAACTTATTTGTACTAGATGGACCTGAGTTACTAATGAGCACTGAATGGTGGTAACAGACCCGGAAGATATAATGGATGATCCAATTCACCGGTTAANATGAGCACTGAATGGTGGTAACAGACCCGGAAGATATAATGGATGATCCAATTCACCGGTTAATACTATAAATTTAATAAAAATCTTGTTAATTCTGGACGCTTCTGTGGGGATTTTACAAATAAATCTTAGAAATTAATGATTGTATACTGGGCGTCCAGAGAGATGGATTAATGGTTATTACCAGTCATATATCAAATAATATCATAAAATTCTTAAAAAACTCTTGTAAAATCCTCATTTCCTACATTNTGGGGATTTTACAAATAAATCTTAGAAATTAATGATTGTATACTGGGCGTCCAGAGAGATGGATTAATGGTTATTACCAGTCATATATCAAATAATATCATAAAATTCTTAAAAAACTCTTGTAAAATCCTCATTTCCTACATTAAATATTAAATTCTATATCAACTTCTTGTCTCATGATCTGGTAAACGGACGAAGGAATCCATTGTAAGACGAGGATAAGGTCATGCTAGCTTACACGGGTTTACACTTTCCTTCATTAATCGATAAAAATAGTGTATTTTGTGGGTATACCAGGCATGAGAGGTCAAATATTTACTGATTTTAAGGTTATGCCTGGTATGATAGGATAGAAAATTGTTGAAAGATAAAAGTTATTCCTGTTATTTATTTGTTATGACGGTTAATCTAGAAAGTTCCTTATAAATCTATTATTTTTATTAATTTTTATACTTACATTGCCTTTTTCTCTACATAATCCAATAAAAATCAACTCAGGGGCATAGCATTTCTAGACGGTTACCGGTTAATATTATTGGAGTGGCATATAGGTTTAGAGATTAAAAGTCAAAGAAATCCCAGTAAATAAGTTAATGCAGCACTTGTAAGAGAATAAAACTCATGAGCATAGAGCCGACCATATCCACTGATCAAAGATAAGACCATTCCTCCCACCTACAGATTACATATTAATAATTATAAGATTGTATTCTGGTCGGACCTTCTATCACACACCAATCATAAATTAAATCTTCAATAAAAATACATTGCCAGGAAAAACCTTAGGTCCGACCACCCGTTTACCTTCAACAACAATAAGATCANCCTCCAAGCCTATTAACTCCTCATATAAAATCTAAATAAAATCCTAAATAAATCTCTTATATCTTCCCATCTTGTTCACCCGTTATTTTTATTGACTAGAAGACTCGGTTACCAGCCCTAAGATTTACACAAAAGATAATAGAATTATTATAGGATTTAGAGGGCTGGTAAGGTACAATAGGTTCCAGAAATAATGTTGAATAAGGGGTGAGGTGTCTCTTGGGCAGGAGCTTGGTAGGTAGAAGATGGCCACCAATAATAGGAACCAAAAAACCATAAAATAAGCTCCTGCAACCTATAAATTCAGTAAAAATATAATAGATTTAGAGGCCGTGTTACTCCTAGAATCATATCTTATGGTATCCTTAACACGGCCTCCACATATAATTCTATTCTGTTTCCCTTTCTTGGAGGGCCTTCTATTGCTAGTGTCTTGTCCTAAGTTCCAAGATAAAGACACGGAAGGGATAGAAAGGTTATTGGCTGTAGGATATGTGGCTGGACCTGAGTTACTAAGAAATTTATAGTTTTTATCTGGGTTATCAAAGTCCAGCCACGTGTTACACATTATGATTGGACAGGAAGAACAGCTGGTGAGGGGATATAGTATTATATGACAATAATAACCGATTACTCTCGGACAAGAACCATAAGATTTATAGAAGGAAAGGTAACCGGAAGAAGGAATGAACATGGGAATCCAAGGAGTTATCAATAAATGTATGATTTTGGAGATTAATTCTACCGTCTCTAGGTAAAAACCGTGTAAGCCTTGGCACTAACAATAATGAATTCTTATTGGCTATTCACTCAGGTCCTACAGTCTCTTCTACACCAAATAAATCTATTTCTTTAACTTATTTGTACTAGATGGACCTGAGTTACTAATGAGCACTGAATGGTGGTAACAGACCCGGAAGATATAATGGATGATCCAATTCACCGGTTAATACTATAAATTTAATAAAAATCTTGTTAATTCTGGACGCTTCTGTGGGGATTTTACAAATAAATCTTAGAAATTAATGATTGTATACTGGGCGTCCAGAGAGATGGATTAATGGTTATTACCAGTCATATATCAAATAATATCATAAAATTCTTAAAAAACTCTTGTAAAATCCTCATTTCCTACATTAAATATTAAATTCTATATCAACTTCTTGTCTCATGATCTGGTAAACGGACGAAGGAATCCATTGTAAGACGAGGATAAGGTCATGCTAGCTTACACGGGTTTACACTTTCCTTCATTAATCGATAAAAATAGTGTATTTTGTGGGTATACCAGGCATGAGAGGTCAAATATTTACTGATTTTAAGGTTATGCCTGGTATGATAGGATAGAAAATTGTTGAAAGATAAAAGTTATTCCTGTTATTTATTTGTTATGACGGTTAATCTAGAAAGTTCCTTATAAATCTATTATTTTTATTAATTTTTATTACTTACATTGCCTTTTCTCTACATAATCCAATAAAAATCAACTCAGGGGCATAGCATTTCTAGACGGTTACCGGTTAATATTATTGGAGTGGCATATAGGTTTAGAGATTAAAAGTCAAAGAAATCCCAGTAAATAAGTTAATGCAGCACTTGTAAGAGAATAAACTCATGAGCATAGAGCCGACCATATCCACTGATACAAAGATAACGACCACTTCCCTCCCACCTACAGTATTACATATTAATAATTATAAGATTGTATTCTGGTCGGACCTTCTATCACACACCAATCATAAATTAAATCTTCAATAAAAATACATTGCCAGGAAAAACCTTAGGTCCGACCACCCGTTTACCTTCAACAACAATAAGATCACAAAGATACGGCCAAAGAAATCTATAAAAAATACAATATTTTTCCATCATTAACGGGTGACCAAAAGGAGACTAAGGACCAATCATACAAACTCCACTAGATTTAATATTTGATTTACTGTATTCTCCCGTACCGGTGGCAAGGTTTATGAATGGGAAAGACACTTAATAATTGAAATTTATTTGGATTTTATTAACCTTGCCACCTATAACACTAATAAATACATTAAAAATATAAATAATTAAGTGTATCCACCTGGACTAGTTCTCAAAAGGAAATCAAAGATTAAACCTCTTATCCCTTGAGATTAAATCCTGTAATTCTATAATAAAAAACCTTAGAGACGGAATATAGAAATAATAAAAATAAACAGAATAAGAAATTGATAACCGAGCCAAGGCAAGGAACCTTAATAATCAATAAATCTTATAAAAATAGAATGATATTATGAGTGTAACACCAGGAAATAAATAATAAAAATATGACAGTAAGCCCGAGGCCGGGAAGAATGCAGCAGTTGTAGCGAGATGTCGCAAGATATTATAGGAGGGGAAGATAGCCAAGAAGTGAATCATGTGTGGCGGAAAGTCCAATCAAATCCATGATAACCAGTTTACACCTTCATGTAGTCAGAACTTACCAGTGAATCTTCTTTGGATAACTCACGGTCGAAGGATAATACAGAATAATAAGAGAGAAAAATGGAACTAAAAAACATGAAAATAATTAGATTTTTATAGGATTTCCTCCACCGATAAGCGACCTAGCCTTCCTACCACATACCACAAATAATAAATAAACTTTAGGAATCGCATGGAAGCTTCTTGGTAAGGCTCTGGGAAGAAACATTAGGTACAGAAGGGAATGCTAAAGAAACAATAAAATTACCAGATATAGAAGAGAGCCGAAAGGAATAAAATAAATATATATTTTTTATAAGGGTTTATAGTTATCAAAGAATGCCTTTCGGCTCCCTTCTACACCTATAAGAATTCAATAATATATTGTGTCCTTCTACGTGAGGCCGCTTACCAGCTATTCTTCTTCTCTAGACGTCTCTTGACACAATATTAAGCAGAAAACCACATAAAAGAATTATAGAAATAATGGGTTTTCTGGTACATATTATGATGAAAATATTATATGGATAAATCCGTGAAAATGACAATAAAATAGATAATTTTTTATGGATTTTGTTTCTATTGTTACCCTTGTTGGGCCTCTTGGNATACCTGGATTTATAGGATTAATAAGAGCTTGTATGCTAGGAATGAGATGAAACCTAAGATTTATTTTATGAAAATAGCATGATATCCTCAAAGAAATAGAATGGCTTTATAGAATAGAATGTGAATGCAGCGGTTGGACTGGTCTCTAAGCCGGTTAGTAACTCAAGACATTAAGACTCAGCCCCAGATCAACCAACTAATCCTCCTATAAAATCCCCTAAGAAACACAATTTAATTTATTTTATTATGATGGGTTATTACAGGAGGTTGTGACCTTAAGATGAATCAGTGGACGAGTGTAAGTGGAGAACCCGTGGTATTTTATTTATTTTTACAGGATTTTTTATTTATTTGTATTATTCTGTCCCCCATTATNGGAATCGCCTAAATCAAGTAATTATTAAGAAAAATCCCTGCAAAAGACCAATAAATAGCGATTCCACCGATAAAAATAATAGAAATATATTAGGATAGAAGGATTAATGACCAAGAAAACCAAGAATTATTATTATTAATCCTTCCATCCTACATTAGGCTAGCGCAAGCCGTGTGACCAAGAGACCAAAGAAATGAAAATAAAATGTGAATTTTAGTGAGTTTATGTGGGTCTCTTGGGGTATAAGAAAGACAAGACTATGAATCCTGGAACTTGGAACCCGAGATGATATTGTCGTTACCGGTGGAAGAACCTGGTGTCCGAGTACGTCGAATGATCAATAACCGGTTAATATTTTATGGATTTCCTTGTCTTATTGGGAAGCCTCTTGGCTAACCTTCCGGCACCCAAAGACTTACAATAAACCTTATATTTGGCGAGAGGATATGGTGGTCGCAAGTAGGCCTCAAAGGTAGAACCCGGATATTGACAGACAAGATTATATTGTTGTGTCTTTGGAGGAACCTATGGGACTGATCATGAGCCTAAAGACACGACACGAATGAACAAAAGCTGGACGGTCGGTCATAAGGAAATAAAGGGTGAACAGAATGATATTATTGATTATAGACCGTCCAGCCATAACGAGAGAGGGAAGACACTAACAACCGCAAGAGGCTTTCGCTTCGCTACCGATTCAATTCTAGATCAAGAGCAAGGGACGAGTGACCATAAAGCCATAAAATATATTAAAATTCTTATTTATTTTATTAGGCTTTCATTATGGATTAACTTTTGATTCACCATTAATGACCTTACAGACCAGGTACCAGATCAACCAGAATGTAAACAGAATGGGATAAGATAAGCTGTATTACTTAGGAAGGGACAATGAATCCTCCATAATAAATGCCTTTAAAATCCATATAAAATATAATAATTCTTCCACAAGAGGATTCATTGTCTCCTTCCCGTCATGGCCATCAGATAATTAATATTGGGAGTTAATAATCTCTAAGAAATCTGATGGCCAAGACACTATAATAATCACTGAAAATCTCTTGATAGACCACTAAAAAATCATTTTATTTTGATGTTTACAATACACTTTCTTCCTGTCACTCACCTCTATATCCAGGTATTATTATTATTTATTTCTTTAAGATTATTTCCTGTGGACTTACTAGCTTTAACCTTTAGTAACCATTCAGTCTTATCGTGTGATCTTACATTATTATCTTTTAAGTGATTAAGTCGACGGGCCACCCAATAGGGTTCCGTTGCACTACCCAAGCTGTACCCACTCATAAGCCTTAAAAACTGTAAAATATTCCATGAAACTAGCATAACAGCTTGGTCTCCTTCTCTGTCCTATCGTAATAATCTTAATTTTAGTCACAGCATTAATCCTATCATCAAGATCATGCAGAATGAAAGGTTAAAAGCGTCCTGAATGAAGAAAGTAATGATAAAATCCCATAAAATTAAGAAAATGAAGGGTAAACAGATGGACAAGAGGGCGAATCAGTGGTTACGGGAAGATTATTACCAGGATTTACTCTCGTATGTTGGGAACGGATTATAAAAGCATAAAATATTATTTAGGAATTTAGTGAGGAATGAGGACCCGTTACAGAGAATTAAACTTGGATAATTCGTGAAGACTTCTAGGGATTACAGGGAATATTATTGAAATTCCTATATTTAAGGTGTTACGGCTGGTCTAAAACTTACAAAATATAATTCTAGCATGACCAGCCGTTAAGATTATTAATATTTTAAGAGTTTTAATGTCCATGAATGCTGAAAGGAGTGAAGTGGCGCTAGAATCTTATCCGGTACCTTAAATTTACTATTGTTCCGTCGGTTTGCTTAGAGCTCTTAGGGACACTCCAGCACTCCCTTTTGGATCTCATTTTAGGAGTGAAAAAGTCTAATAAAATCAATAAAGTCAGAACAAATAAGAGAGTAAACCGGCAGTCTTCATTAAAAATCTGATGTTACGGGTTCCTCGGGACTTAATCTCATGTTGTGTCCACTCCATTTAGTTGAAAGAAGATTGCATTTATAATCCCTTGCGAGTTCATTAATAAAGGTAAAAATACAAATAAATTTATATTTTAGTGAAGTTTTCTATGGAATACTATGGGCAATCAAAGGATGAAACCCTCGTGAATGGTGGTAGGAAATAGATTGCCAGGTGACCCAACTAAAATCTCATTTTATAGTTATTTATGTCTCTTGGGAGGCAAGGCTTGGGAGTTATTATAGGCC
>DF245411.1:0-17628 GCA_000507305.1 Breviolum minutum Mf 1.05b.01 | reverse complement strand
GCATCTCCAGCTCCGACATCTCATCAACCAAGCATCCCTTGATTTTCTGAAAATCAAGCTGCCCATTTGCAGACACACACTGCCCTGCACGCTGGAAAAAACTTTGAGTTTGCGCAGGAGTGAAGTCCTTCCAGTCCGACAGTGCCTTCATGTCCATCCTGCGATAGAGAAGGCTAGTGATGTTGTGACATGTGCGGCATTGCAGCTGCACATGTCCCTTCTTGCGGATCACCTTGGTCGGATCTGCTGGAACCGGCATCTTGCAAGCGCTGCAGTAGGAATCCAAACCGGTCTTCTTCAACTCCGACCAGTTGAAAGCTTCTACAACTACCCTGTCACCCGAGCTTCCAGCAGTGGGAGCAGGTGAGCTTGGAGATTTACTCTGTGGATCCTGTGGAGCTGGCACCTCTGCCGTAGGCTGAGCTGCCGGCGGCGTCAAGGCTACTAGTTCCAGCCCTTGGGTCAAACCTTCTTGACCTGTCTCTTGGGACTCCGGCGCAGTGTCAGCATGCTGCAAGGTTGGGTCTCCAAGCTGGTTATCCGGCAGGATCTGTTGCTGGGCCTCCATTGCAAGCAAAGCAGGAAATTGGTCTACAGCTTGGTCCCCTGGCTGCTGTAAATATGTCAGAACCTTATATGAGCAAGATTCAGAAAATCCAGTATAGCGGCTGCACCGCTCCAGAAACCGAACAGCGGCTGCACCGCTCCAAAAAACAAACAGCGGCTGCGCCGCTCCAACAATTGCTTTGAATCCAGGAGTCGAGGTTCTACAAAATATCCAGCGGTGTAGAATGACCGCTTCAATGGAATATACAAAATATTTCGCTGCCATCTTCTTGCACGCCTTTTTTTTAAGCGTGCGCATACGCGTTGCTAGCCAACGCCACACGGGCTTCCTAATTTCACACCAGCATACGAAGCAGGTTGATTTGAAGCAAGTTACCTTCATGCCTCCGGATAAAATGTCTTCCATCGATGAAGAGCATCTCGATGGGCGGCTCCGGCGACCAGCTTCGTCGAGTCCTTCTGGATGCCTCTCTTCAACTCTTTCTTCAGGATGACATGGTAGCACCTCGAAGCGAACCGCTTGGCAGTGTCCTCTGGGAAAAGCTCATGGTTCTTTGCTTTGCAATTCCACCATGGTGGCAAAGACTCGTCATTCTTGGCTTCGGTGGTTTCAGTCTCAGCTTTTGTGCTTTTCACAGAATCTTTTTTGGGTTTCGATTTTGCCTTGGCTTTTCCCTTCGGCGCCACATCTTTGTTTTCTTTCTTCTTTTTCTTTGGGGATGGTCGCTTTTTTTCTTTCTTCTCCGCAACACTGCCTTCCTTGCGTTGCTCCAGCTTTTGTTTCAATTCGCCAAGAACTTTCTCCACCTCACTAGCTCCTTTGGAGGCTGAAGCAACAGGAAGCTTGGGAGCATGTGCTGCAGACTCCTGCGAGTCAGTTTGAGCTTCAACTTGCAAAGGTGCTGCCATGCCAGACTTGGCAGATACTGCAGACTCTTGCGAGTCAGTCTGATCTTCAAGCTGCAACAAAGGTGCTGGCAGGGCAGCTTTGCCAAAATCTAGCTTGATGTCGCCGCTCAGAGGACGGGCAAGGACCTGAAGCATGGCAGCCGTTTGCTTTGCTTGAGCAGGCATCCCACCAGATGCGGCATCATTCGTTTTCCGCAGCGGCATTGTTTGCACAGCCAGTAGCAAGTCAGCCTCTGGCGCCTGAGGAAGCCTGAGCTGGAGGATATAGGTTTCAACTATAGTAGCAAACAAGTTTTTAAGACAAGTCAGAAACACAAATACAAACACAAATAATTCGGTCAAGGCACTCTCCGTGAAAGGCAGCCTTCAATTCGCCAGGCAACTGGTTGAAGTCCTTGGGCAGGACTTCCAAAGCTGCTGACTGCGCCACAGGCCGCTGCAAATTGTAGGTGCCCAGGTACTTTCTGATCCATGCTTTGCATTGCTGTAAGGCAAGGAACTTGTGACCTTGAGGGATTTCTTGGTTCCTCCAAAGGGACCAATGAGACAGCAGCGTGATGACTCCAACAGTGCTTTCTGTGGGATGCACCAAACCCAAAGAGTTGGCATACTTGCATACTAGCATGCAGGCTTGCTCAGGGCAAATCCGTTCATCCAGAAGATATTTCCAAGTCGGAGTTGTCAGCATGCACACAAGGTTCCTATAGTCTTGCAAGGACACTCGCGCTTTCTTTCCTTCTTTCTGAGGTCTTTCTTCGGCTTGCGGTGCTGCCAACCGAGCTGCAAGCGCTGCCGTGATGTTGTCTTTGGACTCTTCAGTGAGGTTGGACAAGGTAGCAATGGCCTCACAAGCCTGCGCAGCGTCTTCAGTGGTCCATTGTGTGCGTCCCACTTGCAACTGCAAATGCTTGCATTGCTCAACTTGCACAGCCTTCGCTGAAGGCAGGCGACTAATCTGCCCCAGAAACTTATCTGTGGCGAGCAAATTTTTCAAAAATGCAGCCGCCATGGTTCCCCTGCAGAGAAAAAAACCGCGGATTGATGTGGACTGCATGCTTCACACTTACGTTTCCGAGCGGCTGGACACCGCTTCAATGTCTCCAGCGGCTGCAGCCGCTACAATAGCGGTTGTTACCGCTCCAAACAGGTCCACCCTAGCATGTTGTTGTTCTGTCTCAAGCGGCTGCAGCCGCTCCAACATGTTCCAAACTTTTGATTGCAACGTCAACCCCCCGGCCGTGCATCCTTGGCTCCTAAACAGAATCCTCTTTGGGTTCAAATGGCCCCTTCTCATGAAACATGAGCAGCCACACTGCCTGCTGGAGTGCCCTCTTCAACCTGGCTAGTTCCGCTCCTTGGACTGGCCACTCTGGCGTCAGCTCATCTATGTGTGTCCTTGGTTGTGCAACACATGTGCACGCAGAAGAATCTTTCTTTTTATCTCATTCCATTTTTTGTTTCACTCCATGAATGAAACAAATCCACCACAAACAAGCAGCTTCTTCACCCGCCCACACAGATAGGTCTGTCTCCAAAAGAGCTGATCATTCTCCATGATCCACTCCGAGTGCAGCAAGATCTTTGGAAGCGGGTCTTCAACACATGTGGTCCTGAAAGGAAGTCTAAAATCATTAATTGAAGTTGAAGCAGTTACAAAAGCCTGATCGCCACAGCAGTCCAATGATTTGCTGTCAAGGTTCAACTCAGGCAATACCACGTCACTCTCTTGGTTTTGCAAGTTGAAGACGCGGAGCCGCTTCAGCGACATTTTGGGCCACAAACTTTCAAGGTATATATCAAGCGGTTTCCACCGCTGCCAATACTAAGCTTTTTGCATGATGAAAAATTGCTTTCGTAACTTTTTTGTAACTTTTTTATTTTTCTTCGTAACTTTTTTATATCTAAGTTGTCGGCCTGTTAAAAACTTAGACCAGTGAAAAAGTTATACTAACTAGGTTATAACCTAGGTTATAACCTATGGTATTTCATAGGGTATAACTACCACCGAGCACTATAGTACGGCAGAAGACCCCCAGGAGACGCATGATGCCGCAGAAGAGGAAGAGGAAGAAGATTCAGTGGCTCCGTCAAGGAGCAGAAGCAGGAGTCGTGGAAGGAGCATCTCACCTCCAGTAGCCGACGGTGTTGCTGATGACGGGGGTAGCGGTGACGAATCGCTGTCATTGATCCAAACCGGTGTCAAGAAGCGGCTGTTGCAGCAGGGCTTGTTTCCGGCTGTGGATCCCCATGTCTCTGACCGCTGGTGTGAGAAGCAGTCTGGCACAAGTCCTGTATGCACTCCGGCTTCTGGCCCCGATTTGCATCCCGACAATGTGGGTTCGTCACAGCTTTCGCGTCCTCCCCCTCTCTTCTCTCTGGTGGATGGGTGTCGTTCCCTTCCTCCCTGGAAGCTTTGGCTGGCACATCATCAGTTTCAGGACTCTAGGGTCCGTTCCCTTGGTGATTTCCTTATATCGCTGCAGCCATGGCCCGATACTGCTTTCTCGACAACCTGGCACCTGCTACCTGAGAGACATGAGTTTGTTGACCTGATCCATCTGTTACAACCAGTGCCGGGTCCAGTTGGCGAGTTTCATGTGTTCTTAGATGGTTCCTACTTTCCAAGTTCTGGCTCCTGTGCCTGGGCCTTTAGCGTTGTCCTGAGGGACCACAGAGGCAACTACTACCGTTGGGGTTTCACAGGCGACATCATCGAGAATGGATCAGGCTCCCCCTTCAAGCTGAAGCAGAATCCTTTGTTTTCGCCTTGGACTGGATTGTTTCGACAATCTCAGACACAGCCAGACCGGTTCACATATATGGGGACGCAACGGCAATTGGTTTTGGAGCAGACGGATCACAGAACATCGCCAGAGGGCTCGAAGATTTAGGGAGGCAAGTTAGAAGTCTCTTCTGTCTGGCTCAGTCTGCTCTACCTTCGGTCAGTTATCACCATGTCAAGGCACATTCCGGCCAGCCGGATAATGAACTTGTGGATAGCGCTGCAAAAGCGATTGCTCTGCAGCAATGGAGTCCGCACACAGGGATTCCCAGTCGCCTAAGATGGTTGGATGCACCTCTGCTGACATGGGCGTGGATGTTGGTCGAAAACGCTAATGGGCTTGTGTCCTCGCTGCCTTCCTTGGACGACTTAGCAGCCGGCTTTGCACTACCCAGCATCCCTTCCAGCCACATTGACCCTTTTGGTCTACAGCCTGAAGTTCCGAGCGAAGCCCCCAAAACTCAAGTATCTGTCAAGATTGGATCGGCCAATGTTAGATCCTTGAAGGAAGGGAAATCCTACAATGGTTTCCATGACAAGCTTGCGCTCATTGCCACGCAAGCTATTGCCAAGAACTTTGATGTCCTTGCTTTGCAGGAGACGCGCTCCAAGCTTGATTGCGTCTCTTCTTTCAATGGTCTTTCCCGGTTGGTCGCTGCGGCTGAGAAAGGGCAGGGGGGCATTGAATTTTGGATCAACCCAGAAGGCCAGCTCTCTAAAGCTGGCTTTGGTCCTCTTGGAGTACAGCATTGTCACGTTCGTGCCTCTTCATCCACGTGGTTGATAGTGGAATGTGATCATCCACTCCTACAATGTATCTTCGTGGTGGCCTACGCTCCCCAAGCCGGCAGATCAACTGAAGATATCGAAGGGTGGTGGAAAGAATTTGGCCGTCTTCTCTCACCCCTTCGGACCAAGGATGTAGTGCTGATGGGTGACTTCAACGCCCACATCGGCTCAATTGAGACAGCTGGTATTGGTTCAAATGCTTGGGAGGAGGAAAATCTTGCAGGCGAGTTTTTACGTGCCACAGTTGATGATTGCAACCTTCTCCTACCTTCCACTTTTGGCTCCCTTCATGAAGGTCCCTCTGACACCTTCCGTTCAGCCTCTGGTGGACAATCGCGAGTTGACTTCATTGGTGTACCGCAGAGTTGGGCCCCTGGAATCTGTGCTTCCTATGTGGACCTCGAGTTTGACCTGATGTCGGGCGACTTTGACCACTATGCAGTGGCTTTGGAAATGCAGATGCAGGTTGCACCAAACTCGCATCTCACCCGACCCAGGCGAGCTCAATATGACCGCAAGGCAGCCCGCAAAGACCCCTGTCTTTTACGGAAGATGATCAATTCGATGCCCGCAGTTCCATGGGGTGTTGGAGTCGACGAACATTGGGGTCTTCTGGAAAGACATTGTGCCACATTTCTTGCCAAGCATTTCCCTCTTGCAAAGAGGCACCCGCGTCAAGATTTCCTGTCTGACGCCACTTGTGACCTCGAGAAAGGACATTGATATCCAACTGCGTGCACTTGACAAATCTATTGGCAACGCATGTCTTGGCTCCTTCTTCTCGGCTTGGAAATATACTATGAGGCAATCAGTTCTGACCGAAGCTGACCCACGGGTTTCCCTCATCAACCTCTACCAAGAGCGTGCATTGCAATTTTATGGGTTCGCACTCAGCTTGCCGCACGGTTCAGACGGCAGCGCAATGAGGATCTCCGCAGTTTCCGAGCTACTAGTGTGCTCACTTTGGTGCGGAATGTAAATTCTGGTGATGCATCCCAAATCTATAGGTCGCTGAAACCCAAACGTCCTGTGAACCGCGACAAGGGCTTCAAGATGCCAAGACCCCTGCCTGGTCTCAACTTGGAAGGTACGTGCCAGTCAGATCACAACAGACTGCGCTACATCAGAGTTTGGGAAAAGCATTTCGCAGCTATTGAACACTCCTGCGTGGTCGACAAGGAGGCCATCAAGGACTATGCGGCCAGTCAGCAACAGCTGACAATTGCGGATGGTTTCTGTCTTGAGGAAACGCCTGCTCTCTTCGACTTCGAGCAGTCCATCAGACAGCTATCCTGGAGGAAGGCGCCCGGTTTCGATGGGCTTGGAGCTGAGGTTTGGCAAGGTGATGTGGCGGCCAACCGGAAGCATCTGTTCGCTTTGTTCTTGAAGGCTACTGCCAGGCGTTATCTCCCAATCCAATACCGCGGTGGATACCTCATCCCGCTCTACAAAAATCGTGGACCTACATCTCAGCCAGGGAGCTTCAGAGGGATTTTGCTGCAAAACACAGCAGCAAAAATCTTTGGCAAAACCTGGCGTCGGAATTTGGCACAAGGCCTCAACAACGTCGCAGCTCCCCTCCAGCTCGGGTGCAGGAAAGGTCTGGGTGTATCAGGAGCTCACCTACCACTTCGTTTGCACTTGGACTCATGTGCGAGCCGAGGAGAATCTACAGCTATCCTGTTCCTGGACTTGAAAGCTGCATATTATTCTGTGGTGAAGGAGATGTACAGCCAAGTTGGAAATGCCACGAGTGAACGCTTCCTCACCGCTCTTTTCAGACGGCTACAGCTTCCTGATGAGGCCTTGGAGGATTTCGTCCACCTGGTTAGCACGACATGCCTTCTTGATGATGCAAATATTGGTGCAACTCTCCAGGCAATGGTAAGGAGTACCCTGGAGCAGTCATGGTACCAGATTCCGAACTCGCCAGATGTTTATGCACCCTCCACAGGGTCACGACCAGGTGATCCGTTAGCAGATGTCCTCTTCAGCTTTGCCATGGCGGACGTCTTGACAGAAGTATACACCGCTCTGGCAGGTAGCCCAGACACCCTTCAGGTCCCGCAGGACTACCCAGCTGGAACAACTTGGGCAGATGACACTTGTGTCTTCATCAGTGGTGACCCCAATACCCTGGAGCAGCGAACGGGTGTTGTGTACAGCATCGTGCACGAGGCCCTGACTAAGCGAGGTCTGACGCTCTCCCTTGGCCCCTACAAGACGGCAGTGATCATGGCCTTCAGAGGACCGAACGGCAAGCGGCTACATCGAAATCTCTTCACACGACAACATCCTACTGTGACGAGTTGCCTTGAGTATGGTGCTGCGGCCTCTCTTGGGGTCCAATTTGTGTACAAGCACCTCGGAAGCCTTGTGGACGTGTCGGGATCTTTACTTCCAGAGATCCGCGCCAGAGGCGGGAAAGCATTCCACGCAGTGCGCCCATTGATGTCGTCGTGCTTGGCCAACCCTGACATTGACATTAAGAGACGGCGTCAGATTCTTCAGGCACTTGGCCTGTCGGTTGCCACACACAATGTTTGCACGTGGAGGAAGCTTACAAAGACAGAGTTTGATGCATGGACGTCGCAGATCTGGAAGTTATATGGTTGCTTGGTTCCGCGTGACTTCTCGGAGCAGCACCCTCACCTCGGTTTAGACTATGTTGCTACGGTGGCTGACAACTTTCTGCCAGGAGCCCTTTTGCATTCAGAAAGATTGAGGCTGCTATGCCAAATAGCGCGCTACCTAGACGACAGTCTGATTTGCGCATTGCAAGAGAACTTCATCAGCTGTGGTTGCAAGTCTTGGTGGGCTTGCATCTTGGAAGCTTTTGATTGGCTGCGTCAAGTTGCAGGAAGCTCAGAAGTGATCAAGGACTTGGAGCAGCTTACCGAGCCACCTCAAATCTGTCAGATGCCGACTACCTTTGCAGCCGATCTACATCGGGCCTTGAAGGTAGCTAGGAGGACCAACAAGCACTTTCTTCAGCAGCTTGCTGACCTCAAATGGGCAGATGACACCCAGCGTCTCATCTTAAAGGATGGAGGATGGAATGTACCCTCACCTGTTGATGCAACCACGGGCTCGCAGCCATCTCGAGTGGCATGCCCCGCATGCAACAGATATTTCCGAGATGCGGCAAGTCTTGCTACACATCGATTCAAGGCTCACAATGTCAAAGTGGCAGCACGTCGTTTCTCTCCAACGACTACCTGCATTGCATGTGGAAAAGGTTTTGGGACGAGGCCCCGCCTCATCGTTCACCTACAGTACTCCTCCAGACGATGTCTACCATGGCTACTGATGCATTCAGCTGCCATTGATGAGGAGACTGCCAACAGCCTTGATGAAGAAGCTGCGACGGTTGCTCTACAGGAGAGGCGATCGGGCGTTCGCTCGAACCTTTCCAGGCTGCCGGTCAATTATGATGGCGCTACCGCAGTTCCAGCAGTCAACATCGAACCTATTGCACCGCATGAACGGCCAGTGATGGAAGGGATTGCCCCGATCCAGGAGGCTCAGCACATCTTCATTGCGAAATGGCGAGATGTCGAAGGCGTCTGGCCGCTTTGTGAGCATACTTGGTGGCTTTTCACGGACGACCTCATCAAATCTATGGACCAGTGCCCCTATGAATGCCATCAGAGCTTCGCCGGCAGACTCACCGACATGATAGATGAAGTCTGTTGGAGGCAAGATGACTTCGAGCTGGTTTTGGAAGCGCAGGATCGTTTGGCGGCCGTCTTGCACTCTTATGCCCCTGAACGCAAACTGGTTCGACAGCCCCTGAAGTCGAAAGAGGAAGTGCTACGAGGATGGGAGGAAAAGTACGGATCGCTCCCGGTGTGGATGGGACTTCGTGCTAGCTCTGCGAGACCCAGGTGTGGCGA
The DNA here is from genome assembly GCA_000507305.1 of Breviolum minutum Mf 1.05b.01. Lineage (NCBI taxonomy): Eukaryota > Dinophyceae > Suessiales > Symbiodiniaceae > Breviolum > Breviolum minutum. The sequence continues at coordinate 8,685 of DF245411.1, read as the reverse complement.
CGATAGCAACATGCTCTTCCCCAGCCGCCTCGCTGCCATTGAGCACAGTTGGCAGGAGGAGGTTTTGGATTGGCGCCCTGGCGATCAGGTCCCCAGGCAGGCTTTCCCTTCAGAGGTCTTCTATTTGATCCTTTACTCTGGCCACCGCAGAGCTGACGACATTGGCTCTCAGATCTGGGGAATGGATTTCCAAGGCCGCGTGGTCTGGCCTATTTGCCTGGACATGTGCATTGACCAGGAGGAAGGCAACTTGTTAGATGCACGGATCCAGAACCTATGGAAAGGTAAAATTCTGGACAGGGTGGTGATTGGCATGCATGCTCACCGCCCTGCGAGACCTACACGGAGGCGAGGCACTTGCCCCCTCCGCCAGGGTGTTTGAAGCCGAGGCCTTTACGGTCTTGGTCCTTTCCTTGGTGCCTTCCGGGCTTGGATGGCAAGGAACTACGACAGCTCACTGTGGGCAACGTGCTATTTTTTGTGGCGATAGTCTTTGCCAGTTGGCTGCTTGTGGGAGGCGGTTGTGCGTCCATTGAACATCCGAAAGGATGTTTGCCATCCGAAGGCCGATTCACCATTTGGGCATCGACCTTCATGAGGAGACTTTGCCTACATGATTCGTGCTTCCAATTTACGTTCTGCCAAGGTCCCCTTGGTCAGGTTTCTTTGAAGCCTACAACTTTCATGCTCCTTCGATTGCCAAGCTTTCCTCGCCACCAGAGGCGGCTTGCGACGTTCAAGGGCCCTTTTGAAAGCCTTGGAGGACAGAATAGTGACGGTAGTTGGAAGACCAGCAGGGCAAAGGAATTTCCGCCGAATTTATGTCAAGCAATTGCGGAGGCAGTACAGTGCTTCAGTGTGGCCAGGTCAGTTGCCGGTACAGTGGCACTCTCATGGCCGAAGCTAGCCCCCAATGCTTGGCAACCTTTTAATCCCTACTCCCTGGACGCGGAGGGCACCAGGATGGGACCCGATTACTGGGGCTGACTTCTTAACTATGGAAGTCGGCCTTTGCATGGACGATCAGGCAGCGCACGCGCTTCGACAGTGTGGAATAAAAATATATATCATGCATAAAAGATATGGATGATTACATTATAGCGTTATTTGTTTTCGCCACTTTCCAAAAGCACTATCCATATATGTAGACAACAATAATATATAAATACAACAAAAATGCTTCATCAACAATTATCAACGGGAAAAAAGTGAGGAGCTTTCTACGCAGCTCCAGCAATGCCTTCGTAACTCTCAGTTGCCACCCAGTTGGTGGAGCCGTGTTCCAGTGGTCATGAAGCGAGAAGCCCTTCAAGTGGCATTGCAAGCAGTGCCTTGGGTCGGTTGGTAAGACCGTTGGAGTGAGAGGTTTTGGTCGTGATTTTTTTAGTTGGAGTGAGTTTATCATTGGGAGTTTTTGGTGGAAATACCACTTTGAGGTGCCACTCATTTATGCTGATTCTATCACTTCAGATTGGACTGGGTACATCATGAAGGATTTGTTTGTTTAGATGCATCGATGCATTAATAAGATGAGACGATAGATGCATGTTCTCATATTGCCACACTTGAAATTCAGAATTGTGAAATTTTCATTTTGCTTGGGAAGCTTGCTGGAAAGCATGAATATGTCTGCAATGTTCACTTGAGCAAAATGTCTCCATTTTGGCTCAAGTGAAATTGCGATCATCACGATCAAAAGAAAACTGCGCCTCACGCATTCTATCTCTCATCCTTTCTGAGCCATGTCCGGATTCACTCCAATTNGCAGACAAAGAGGCTTTGGGAGCCAAGGTGCTCAGACAGTTGGACATGGAGCACTACAAAGAGTGCTTGAAGAGGAGCTACTTGGACGGCCCAGGGGCCAGCATCCTGCACGCTCAAACCAGCATTGAGAAAGCCAGCAACCAGAACCTGGCCCAACAAGCCCGGGGACAGAAGATGGCAGCCTCCCTCCATCTGATCCCAGAACCTCGTTCCCTGTGGTCTGACCGAGCCAGAGCAGCATTCGAGCAGAATGTTTTCGCCCCGGAATATGAGATGGATGATGCGATGGCCATTGACCATGAGGCAGTGATCACCGAGTACAAGGAGATGAAGGGCTTCCTGCAGACCAGCAACACGAGGCAGTTTGCCCCCAAGCTTTACTCGGAGGTTCCGGAGATGCCAGTGAAGGAACTGGAGCTCGATGGGGTGATGGTGGGACCAGCCCACCCGGCCTTCAAGCTTGCTCTCCTCACACGGATGTGCAATCATCATTTCGGAGAACTTCGCCAGTTTTGGAGGAGTCTGGAGGTTGGCCTATGGACGTTTCAATCCACCCAAGTGGGCCAAGCAGCTGAAACGGGAGGAGCTGATAGCCCTTCAGACCCGCACCAGCTGATTTGAAGAATTGGAGCTTCACCCCGTGCCTCTACACTGAGGAGGATGTGAAGAAGCAAGTGGAATCTGGTTTGCGACCAGCCCCAGAGTCGATCTGTGGTGGTTTTTGGGCCCCCTATGATGAGGAGCGCTACTGGCAGAGGCAGACCCAGACTTGGACTCTGCCTGCCTTGTTCCACGTCTATGGCAATTCTTGGACCATGAAGGAGCTGTACGGCATTTGGTGTGAGATGCCCTTGATGATCCAACGTTCCCGCAGGGGACAAGGAGAAACGGCCAAGGAACACCAGGCCAACCTGCAGAAGACCAAGGATGAGGTGCAGCAGTTCCTGGATGCCAACAACCTTGGAAGACCCCAATCCCCGACAGAGTGGCGTCAATGCTATCGTGAGCTTGGCAAGTTCTTGGCCATGCGGGCATTCTTGACCAACACCCCACAGGTAGTGATGGAGATTCCGGTGGCCCCAATCACGGATGACCGTGAACACATGATCATGAGGGCCATCTGTGATGAAAGAATCAGCCTCCCTCTGGAAGCCTTCAAGGGTCACCCAGAGATCTATGATCAGATTGTGGCCATTCTTCCTGCAGATCAGCTCACGGATGTGAAGGTGGCCTGGAGATGCAACACTACGCAGTATTGGCATGCTGAAGTTGATGCAGCGGCTGCAGGACCCCTCTATGCCAAGTTGGGCTATTCCGCTGCCGCCATTGAAGCCATGAACCTCAACCCCTTAGCACGGCAGAGTGGCCATTCCCCCGCTCCATTCATCACCATTGAGGGCGACGATGGCCAGGACTACGAGGCGGAACGCAAACCACCCAAAGGGTGTGACACGTGGAGGCTATTGCTGCAAATGGTGCAAGGGCTTTTGGAAGGGAAAGATGGGGAGCTCCCGCTTTCTTCAAATCACCTCGGGCAACGTGGTCCTCCAGATGGTCTTGGATGAGCCCCCGGAGCGCCTCTACAACAGATGGGTAAAGGACCGCATTGAGTTCTACAAGAGGCTCGAACCAACAGCTCCTCTCCGCGATGTGCCCCTGAAGGTGGATCCCAACCCAGTGCACCGCTTGAGGTTCAGCATCTCCAATGGACTGGGCCAGGTTAGTGATGCCATTTGGAACATTGTGCTGGGCGAATCCTGAGAAGGCCGGCCTGGAAGGCATCCACAATGTGGCGGACAAGCACATTAGGTACTGAGTGCATCAGGGGTGGCCACCCCCATTTTGTCTCCTTTTGTTTTTGCATTGAGGCTCATGGATCCTCCCGGTTGCACGTTGATGCTTTTGCAACAAGGGGGACCACGACGTGAGCTCATAGCCACCAGTCTGTGGGAACCCACAGGCTGGATCAACAGGCATCTTCCGGGGATCGACCCCAGACCGATGGCAGGCAAAAAGTGTGGAGCGACCGGCAGCCTTACAGTCACACGTCAACCTGGTCTCCATCGTTGAGTTGTTCATTCCTTTTTCTTGAGAGAGTTTTTCACTTTGTGGCATTGTTGCATGTGAGATTGAATGTGATGAAATTTTGTGACAGTTGCCCTGTTATTTGCTTTCGATTTCACTTTTTCGATTTGGGGCACCACTGGGGGATGCTTGCTAGCTGTGCCTGCTTGGGGGAGGTAGCTGTTTTGGCTCATATTCTCAAGCAAGCTCATTATGAACGCCAGTAGTCTACTGGTTCCATCCCCCTTTGGAAGGGCATTCCTTCGAGCCCCACCTTGGCTCTAAGAAACCCTCCGACACCATGGATTCGGACCCCATCAATCAGATGGACATGTTCTGCTCCATACATGCCTTCGGCCATCCGTGCCGGAAGATGACTTGGTCCTGGAAGACCATCCTAACTTCGTGGACGTTGGATCCAAAGTCACTTGGAACACCACCTTTGGATACATCCTGAACACAGCCCTCACCAGAATGGGGGGTGGAGACCCCGCAGCGGGGGACCACATGGAAGTCCATCTACAGATGTTGGAACTGCTAGCTAAGGTGAGATCNCAAATGAAACCTGCCGATCCCTTGGAAGGAGAGCAATGTTAGAGAGCTTCTTAACCGCCTACGGGCCCAGGAGGTCACTCCCCACAAGCTCCAGCTCTGTTGGGACACACTCCGTTGGTTCGCCAAGAAATTTGGGCTTTTGGCTGTTCAGGAAGAACACCGCCTTCTCCAGAAGAAGCAGACCGTGGAGACAGGGCTCACCCCTGCAGTGGTACAGCCAGCCAGGAAAGCCAAAGTACCACCTAAAGAAGTCATTTGGGCCTTGGAAGAAGGAGCTGCTGGGGTGCCCCTTCTTCCCGGAGCTCATAGCCCGCAGGAAAAAGGGCCTTTGCCCCAAGAGAACTGGACACCTTCATCCTTGGGATTGTCCGCTACCAGGTGGGTTGCTCAGCTAGATTCAACGATCTCCAGCACACGGCACCATCCACTTTGAAGCACACGACTACCACTTTGGAGTTCTCAGCATGGCAGACAAAAACAGTCAGCGCTGCACGGATCAGGAAACATCCGGTGCCCTTGATCTGTCCAAAATACTCCTTTACGGGGCACGCATGGTGGCAACCTCTACTCACATGGTGGACTCGGCTCTCCAAACACCCCAACTTTGAGGAGAGTGATTACCTGATACCCACCATTAGCAAAGATGGCATGGGCTTCATCGCCAGGCCTGGACAGGCTGATCGAACACTTCGATGGTTGAAAGATGCACTGGGTAGGAGGGGGGTTCCCCCAGAACTCTTCCAAGACCTCACATGGCACAGCTTCCGTGTCTTCATTCCAGACTGTGCCTTTCAACTTGGAATTTCCCGAGATCAAAGGAGGTACTTGGGGAACTGGATGACCGAATCAACAGCCGATGTCTATACCAGGGAGAAGCGCAATGTAGTGGTCAAGGTATGGCATGAAGTGGCAAACAACCTCTCGGAGATCTCCATGGAAGGTCGGATGGTCCGGGAGGACCTTAGCCATCCTGACTGGGAGGGCCTGCCCTTGGCTGAGCCATCCCCAGCAAAGAAGAATCTTTGGACTTGCTACGAGTGTTGTTGATAAGGTACTTGAATCTATTCACCGCCAGGACAAACACCATCCTTTCCCACCTTGTTGGCACAGGTCAGGTCGCTTGTTCCAGGCTCCCATCAGGACACTCCTTTTGACGGACAACCGTTTTTCCTGGACCACCTTCGCTCAATGGCAGAGACTCCCAATACTTTGAGGTCCTGAAAAATGGGGTGCCACTGGGGGTGAGAGAACCACCCCTCAAGAGTCCAGGCATCTGGCCTACCAAAGAAGAGTTAAAAGGTGAGAGCCCTCTAGATGCAGCCTTGGAGGACCCACGAGGACGTGGAAACTATGCATCAGCGGAGATCCATTCAGAGGATATTCGGAAGACATTTTTGGAGGAACGGGATATGGACATGGTACTTGGTCCCCTTACTGCCCAGGAAGCGGCATCCATCTGTGGATGTGGCATACCGGAATTATGCCCAGGTCCTATGGCAGCTATTGATGAAGGAGACAAGATTCGTACCATCTATGATGGATCTTGGGGAGGTGCAAATGCCCACATCCAGGCCAACACCGACGAACGCACTACAGCCCCCACAGTCATGGACTGCCTCCACGGCATTCACTGGCTGCAGGCATCACAGAAAGAAGCTGGCCACAAGAAACTCCCCTATGCACATTGGGATTGGCCCAAACAAGATGACCAGTGGATGCTCTTGAAGGCAGACGTCACGAAGGCTCATAGAAGAGTAAAGATACTGGCACCAGAGTGGCGGTACCAGGTGGCGAAGTTAGGGGACGAGTGGTGGATAAACAAGGTTGGAACCTATGGCATGGCCAGTGCACAACTCTATTGGGGGCGCCTTGCCTCGGCGCTGCTTCGTCTCTTATATCATGTCTACCCCATGGTGGACTGGGGCTTTGTCTTTGTGGATGACTTTTGCTGGCTCCTCCGCAAATCTCTTGCAGGACCACTCACAAGTGCCATCCTTCTGTTTCTGGTGGCTTTTGGCTGTCCCTTGAGTTGGAAGAAGACGGCTATTGGCTTCTCAAACACCTGGTTGGGGTTCATTATGACCCCAGACCTCCAGTTTGTGCGGATGGCACCTACCAAACATGAGTTGGTTATGGCGGTGTTGGATAAAATGGTTGACAACCAGACCTTCACGAAACAAGAATTGGACAGTGCCCTGGGACGCTTGCAGTGGGCCACCAACTGCTGTCCACTCACCAAGCTATTCCTTCAAGCCTTTTGGCAATGGAAATCAGCGGTTAAGTCCTCAGGCAGACCCAACAAGCTTCTCCGTGGCTTTGCACATCTACTCCATTGCCTCTTTGAGAAAGACTACCATCATCCAACCCCTTACGTTCCTCAGAGCTCCTGGTGGGGGGCAAGCGATGCAAGTGCCTCGGGGCTACGTTGGAGGTTGGATCAGCAACCACCCAAACCCAGAAAAGCATCAGGTATGGTGGTTCCATTACCAGGTCAAGGAAGACCAACACCCTTGGGCCTTCAAGGACCGCAAGGCCAAGCATCGCATTGCAGCTCTGGAAATGTTGGGTGCACTCTTTCTCACGATGTACCTATGTAAGAAGAGTTCGTCCCTCAGGGGACCGGTGCTTTTACCCCTGGCTAGTGAATGACTACACGAGAAAGATGCCTACAGCTGGCTTGCTCATGGAAATCATGTTCCAACTCACGGCTACGAGTTGCAGTTTGATGCCATCCCATGTGAAGAGAGACTTCAACCAATGGGCAGATGATCTCACTCACCCTTCTTTTGAAGGGTTTGACTCTTCGTTGGAACTTATGGTTGCACCACTACTCTCAGAGTTCAAGATCTTCCCTTGGATACTACAACATCTTGATGCACAAGGTGATCTTCCTGGACCGGAGCCAGTCGAGCCTGCCGCTCCTGCTCCGAAGCTGAAGAAGAGGAGGAAGTGCTAGTACCGGATTCGGATGGAGCTATAGCCCACGGACCTTATCCTGGGAACGCTACTTTTCACTCATTCTCACGCTTCCCACCTGTGGTCTCCGGACGGGAGACCTGGTGGGTTTGTGCCAACTGCTAGCCCTGTTGGTACGGCTGGATATTTGGTCCACCTGACAGGGACCATTTTTGGTTTGACCCAGAACACTTCTGGTCTCATTTGACACCTGCCAACAGGCCAGAGTTGCACAAACTGGCACCCAAACACAGAAGGAAAAAGTACTGCTGCTTCTGCTGCTTGGGTGCTGTCTAAGCGTTTGTTCCGTAGGACTTTTCTCGTGACTTGCTGACATGTTAAGAAATACACGAATGTCTTGCAAGACACATCCATTTTGTTTTTCCAGAAGGTTTCCCCCCTTCACTTCTCTTCCACGGCTGGGCTTCCTCCAATTCAACAATCAGGATAGACATTTATGAAAACCTGTTCCTTCAATGACCACATGAGGATAGGGTTCCACTACAAGATGGGTCATGTTCATGTCGTGTTCCACTCTTTTCCAGTATCTTATCAAGTATAATCCATTGACTATCTTTATGCTTTTGCGAGAAAACAAAACACTCAAAAACAAAACACTATTTTTTGAGGTGTGGCCTTAATTTTTTTGGGGGGAAGCCCTCGTTGTGCATATGATGCATATGTGCCCAACAATTCCAGATGTGTTTTTTATTTGAAAATCCCCAAAAAAGGCAAACATGCCAGCAGTCTATGCCATGCAGCCTGAGAGTATCCACTTTCGGGAAGCTTTGGGTGCTTATGACTCTTGTCATGGTCAAGCTGGGAAGCTTATGATAAGAAAGGCAGCAATTAATATCCTCCCTGAAAGTAACATGGCATTTTGCACCTGAACCTTGGGAGGGTATTTGTTTGAAAAGTTGGAGCCCTGCATTTACTGTATCAGGATTGAACTGCCAGGCTTGCTGTGTTAACGCATTTTGATATTTGTTCAATGACATGTTTGACTTGAGGGTTTAGTGTTCTCAATCCAGATTACCCAGCTTCAAATGGGTTTTAAGATGTTGGAAGATGTTGACGGAAAGGAAGCTGTACTTTCTTGGGGGTTTAAGTAGGAGGCTCTTCAATTGGCAAAGTGGGAAGATGATGGCATTTGATTCATGGTGAGATCAAGTTCAAACAGCAAGAAAAATAAAAAGGCTTGACCTTAAGGACAGATCATCGAACACAACTTCCCCACATCGTAAAGGACTGATTCCATGGATTTCCTTCCACCCAACTCATGGATTTAAAAAATACGTGAAATGTCCTTCCCTAATTCCGGCGGTAAACTTGGTAAGCTATATGTAT
>DF245410.1:0-17953 GCA_000507305.1 Breviolum minutum Mf 1.05b.01 | reverse complement strand
CTTTTCAGTTTGATTGTTTGTTTGGTTGGTTGTTTCTTTGTCTGTGTGATATACTGGACTTTTTGCTTCTGGAACATGTCTGAAGTCCAATTTATAGGTGTTGAGTGTTTGCCTTCAAATGCAAGATATATAATTGGATGTCACAAATCTGGAAATACACGCAAAACTTTGCCAAAAAAATAGGCTCTTTAGTTACCAAGCCGATTTGTACGTCAAATCTCCCATTTTGATGCAAGGCACGTCGTCACCGATGTGGATGCACCATTGACTTCTCTTGATTCATTGAAGGTGGCCTGATTTGCAAAGCAGTGGCAAGTTGCAAGTATTTAACCAACAACGACTTAGCCGAGAGTTTCAATCATGGACGTGGGAAGTTGTGTTTTGTTGTTTTGTTGTTTTGTTGTTAACCCTTCCAGTTTTTCAGGGCTAAACGGATGGAAGTTGTAATAAGTATAGCGTTTGTTGCCAAAGCGTTTTAGCTTGGTGCTGTGGCCTGTCAAATTATGTTTCGTCTCCAGTGTTTCAATATTTCACACCAGCTAGAACTACTGGAGAGCTAAACTACCTCGCATACAAATTCAGATCACAGTTAACAGAAAATGGCAAGTTATTTTGCCACAAGCATCCATCAAAATTTGCCCAGGCATCCCTCCACTAACACATGGGTAAATCACGACATCGCGATGAATTTGAGGTAAGTTTTCTGACCAATTCTTTGCGCACTTATGGCGTTCATTTGGACACGCATGTGGCAGCTTGGTGAAGGAACGCCAATTCTGGGAGGTGAACATGTGAACAAAAAACATGAAAAAAAACACTACACATCCCCGAAAAAAAGAAAAATGCCCTCACATTTGCAGGGGAAAAAACACAAACACAACGTCAAACCAATTGACTGAAGTTCAGATTTTGCATGGCCGGATGGGCGTAGTGAAGCGATTGTGAAGTTGGATCTTCCAACCCCGAAATCGTATCAAACACTGTGTTGAAAAGATCAAAATGAGGGAGATTTCTGCAGGATAAGGTTATTTGATTTAATTGTACGTTTATTAGAAGAGAGTGGGGGGATGGGTATCCTTTAAAAAAATAGGATGGAAACAAGTTGGAAGGCTTTATGGCACTTTATGGGTCAAATCGTGATTTTTCAGCATTTCGTTGCAAAAGAAACGACTAATATGTAAACTGGGAATTCACAAAGTTCACTATGAATGGTATGAATTCAAGATTTCAAGGCATTTTATCACTGTGGTTCATCAGATCTTGGCTTTTAGGCCACTTTCTTTTTGGTCAAGAGGAAAGATATCTAAACGGGACACATTTGTTAGGACCATTAGTCAACAGACTTTGCATTGATCTGAGACCAGTGGGTTTTTGTTCAACGTATATATGTTTTTTGGGAGATGGGACATGTCCAATTCAGGTGAGGCAGTGTTCCTCTCTATATGCCTTGGCGGAGCTAGCTGCAAACGCTTCCACCACAGAAGAAAGCGCTTGGACCGAGATGGAAAGCAACGTGGAAAAGGAGCAACTTGGACGTGTGAAAGGCAACCCCCCCCAAATCTGACGGACCAGAAAAATGGACGGAACCCCCCTCGTGGAAGAGGGGATTCCGAACTTGGAGTTTTTTTTTAATTTCAGGGTCATGTAAATAGATAGCTTATTTGAGGGAAGGTTTCTGATCGGGCTTTGGAATAGTGGTTTGTAACCATCAAATGGGAAGAGCTTCGCCCTTGAAAAAATGAATCTGATTTTTTCGTTTTTTGGGATGGTCATTTTTTGAGCCTACTTTACAACATTGGGAGGGTGTACATTCGGGATGACATCTATATTATTACAACTTACAACACATGGAAATGGTCTTTCATCCCCCAGTTGTATAACTGGTTCTCCTTTTGGGAAGTGATTAAAGGATGTTATAGGGAATCTTGCATCCAATTCACCCGATACAGTATAGGTACGACCCTCATTGCAGGGTTCTAAAACAAGTTCCATTGCTAATCCCAACTTCATCAATGAATATATTCATGAGAGCAGTGAATTGTCATTAACAGCAAAAACCATCCGAACAACTCTACAAATGAATTGTGCTTTGTGCATGGGAGGGATTGAGAGATTGGTTTATTAGTCAAAGTTTGGTCCGCAAAAGTTTCTGAAAGTGGCCACCAAGATAGGCTCAAGAATCAAGATGAAGCACTAACGAACCATTTTCTTAAAAAAGATTTCACCCCATCTGTAGTATAAGTATAAGGTCGTCCTTGAGAGTCATTGTGTCCAAATGAATCTTCTCAGGTGTCTCAAATTTCCAAAAACCATCAGAGACACCACACATCCAAAACAAATTCATGATGAGAAATAGTTTTTTTTATTGCATTGCGGCATCAGGTATGCGATTTGGTACACCCCTGGCCAATATCAACCCATGTGCTTTGGCTGTTGGAAGTCAACTAGGTTGACCGCCGCTGGATTTGTGGTGGCACGTTTGTCCAATTGCACTTATAGCCGTTGAATATGGGATATGAATATATGGTCCATGGTGTTGCACCATTTACAATTATGCACTCTGCATCACTCTTCCTGGTGAAAGCAGATATCATTTAAAAGTTGGAATGGTGGAAAGTTTCCGTACCGGAGACCTCAAAGTACGTGTTGATTGAAAAGCCTATGTCGTACACGGACCATATGGAACAAATTGTCCATGAAGCAATCTGCAGAAACTCTTATATAATTCAATCTTCTATTTTTAATGCATCGTAAATCTGCATCCTGCTTATGTGTTTGTTTTAGATACTCTCCTTTCAGAACCCTCTTAGCACAACCCCGAAGAGACATGTTCGACCTAGATGTTCGAAAGTTGTTTTGAATCCACTAAGGCTCCACTTGAAGTCAGCTACCTCACAAATTCCTATCTATACTATTCACTTCCTGAATCTTTTTTTTGGGGGAAAAGGTGAGATGATGATATCATGATATAACATCTTGTCCTTCAAACAGACTCTCAATGAATTTATGTTTTTTTTTAACCTACATTTTTACCACCACCCAAAAACCATCATCCATTGAGGGGTCCATGGCTTTGCCGTGGTCCAGAAGTGGATGCGGAACTCTTCAGACGAGCCGTTGCTTGGGGAAAAAACGCAGCAGGATTTTGTTGGGGCTGGGAGGGAAAAGTTGGTTCCAGGAAATCAAAGATTGATGGAATGAGTGTGTGTGATTTTTTTGGAATTCAAAGATAGAAACAATTTGACAGTTTTTTTCTCAACAAAAGGGCTTTTGAGTTGTGTCTTACAATTAGGGACGTTGCATCTTTTGTTAAGAGTTTGAATTACAGATATGCTGTGCTGCATTGGAATTGTCACCGGATCGTGTCTTAGCCCAAAAATGGGAACGTCATCTGATTGGTCTGAAAGCATTTTTGGGCTGAGATTGGTTCCATTGGTGTGAATCTCATGCTACAAGTATGGAATATTTACCTGTAAAAAAAGCACCTAAAAATCAATAGCCTCAATCAACCGTAGGTATAAATCATTTTGTAGACATATGTTTCCGGTATTCATTTAAGATCTGATTTCTTGCCATGGAGCTGTATCCCTACTAACCTGCGTATACCTTTGTACTACTGGTTCTGAAGCGTTCTAGGATACAAATGGCAAGGAGTAACAAAAATGGTGATCCGTTTGTTGTGAAACCATTGAAGGATGATTAGATCATCTGACTTTCAACATCCTGAAGGTGCAAATATGACTACCGAAAAGGATTTTTGTGGGTTATGCAACTGATCCCCGGATCAATGATGATTGGCACCTCCTTGAGGTTTACTTGATGATGCAACGACATCCAGCATTGCATTGTCAAGCTCAAGATTCGATTGCTATTCGATCCTTTCTGTTGCATGGTATCGGCCAAGTTGAGTGGAAGGTTCAAATCATTTTTGATCATTTTTGGACTATGTATACAAGGAAAATGGGAAAATAGGATGACATGTTGCAAGTCCTTCTTTTACATGGTGATGGTTGTTTCTCAGCCAGCTATCTTGGATTGCAGGAAGGCAAACAGCAGTTAGAAGACAGGAATTCTGGTTGGTTTTTTGTTGCCTCTCAGGGTTTTACGGGTCGGTGTGGCAGTTGTGCTTGCATACCATTCTTCTGGTGCTTGTTGCCGTTCTGTCCTGACCTTAAAGGTGAGGTTAAGCACAGAGGTTTCATATAGACAGCACTGCTTTGGAAAAGGAATGTCATTCCATAGGTTGTTTCATGTTGTTTCAGCCGTAGTTCTGCCTTGAGGAAAGTGTAAACCATCCTGCCAAAAGTGCCGCTTCCAACAAAGCATCTTTTTTTTCCAAACAAAATTCCATAGCTTTCAGATTTGCAATTCTTCTTAAACTCATACCAAATCCAAAACATCTAACCACCAAAACCCCTAGCAATTCAAGGTTTCCATGGGTCGTTAAGCCTCATCTGAGGCTTAGTTGTGGTGTTCTTCATACAGCTCTGCATGCCACATGGAAATCCCGGCTTCCACAACTGGGCCATGCACTCCTGCGAGCATGGCCAAAAGTGCGGGTGGCGACACGCCATCAGCGCCTTGAAAAGATTGGATAAGCCATTTGAGGTTTCACAATTACCATGGGCAACATGAAACCTATACCATATATGACCATATATATATATATATATATATACACGTATATATATATACACATAATACCTTGCTAAGTAGGGCTTAGGGATTTTTCAAAAGTGTGTGGACCCATATTTGTGGAGACAAGAAGCCATGTAATTTCTACTTCACCTATGGGTGGTGGTCCAATAGTGGTGGACCCGTCAAGCATGCCATGGTTGGAGGGGGTCAAGGTTTGACCAGCTCGTTTGCGGCATTGAAAATGACCAGTTCCTGCTGGCAAATATAAAAAGGTTTGTAGGGAGATTCTAATACAAGTTATATGGAACTTATTTGAAACTCATTTGACCAAAACTCTATTGTGGCTAATTGTTTGGCAATCCTGGGGGAAGATTTGCTACACAAAGTGAATTAAGTTGTTCAATGTCCAAGCAAGATTTGCAGAAGTATACAGATCATACAATCATACAGATATTTTGAATTTCCCATAACTTTTCCCATCATTTCTCAACTGGTTTTTTACCACCGATCCCCAGAATGTTCAAGGAAAGGTGTTGATTCAACACCTTTCTACGTGGTGGACGTGGATGGTCAAAATGAACTGGAAAAGCACGTGCAAAATCATACCATGAGCTCACCGTGACTTGACAATAGAAAAGGTGTTTGCAACTTTGGGATGGGTGAAGATATGTGTCCAGCTACCAATGCCTAACTTCGGATCTGTATTTCTATGGGGATGATGTCAGTGGTGAATTGATGTTGTTTCACCGAGTGAATCAGCCTAAAGTCTTAACGGGAACTTGCCTAGAACAATACACAAGCAATCGGCTGTGCGGAAAATGTAACACAGCAATGGATGATTCAGCATATAAATGCATAGGATCAAATAGAAGTTCTTTTTTTGTTTACTTGGCAATTTCAAAACCCTGGATGTCGTAGTGTCTGAAAATGCTGAACGTATAAATTATATGAAGAGACAAAGAAAATCATATACCATACTCCTACATCATTTGTATATAGCATACTTTTGAAGAAGGGTATCAAACGCAGTTTGGCATGCTAAACGACGTATTAAATGGTGCTTTTCGATTATCATCAATCATGACATTGTTCTTATTGGTGCCTATCTAATTGACAAAAGTGTGTTTCTTTTGACTGATGAAGATGGTCACAATGACCTTGACGGTTTTTTCATTTGTGTCATAGCATGTCTTTTGGAACATATTCGAACAAATAAGAACATCACAATCATTCTAGTTCAGCCATGCTCAACAAAACTTATGCTTGGTATCATCTTTGCTGGAAGCAAACTTAAGGTCTCTTCAACATCTTACATCCTAAGGGTGGAATGCCCAGATCAGGAGACACACGCCGGGGTCGCCCATGTCGAGGTTCGAAGTAGTGCTTCTACGTTTGAAGCTTCCTGTGGAGGGCATTTGGGACTGCCCAGGAGGACATGTATCCATTTTACGCCTTGGAAAAGACTTGGTGTCTTGGTTTCAGATTTGGAGGCGATGATGAGCGAGGTTAAGTTGATAAACTACAATGGCCTGTAAATGTGTGTATGATTTTTTTAACTTGTAGTTGGTGTAATTACAATGATTTATAGTTTAAACATATACGATGCAAAACAGGTTTGTTTACAGTAGATTTTGTTTTATGAGACAAAGGATGAACCACCGCCCCAAACATGAAGACATACTTGTGAGTATGAGGGTGGTTGTTGGCCAACTGTGAAGAAACAAGATAGAATGCCCAAAAAGGGCACCTGCTTCCAAAACATGCTGCGAAACTTCATATATTCTAAGAGTAAGCTCGATGTCAGTGCACACATCACCTACTTTGACTCTACCTTACAGTTTGTACATATATCATGAGATATTCCTATGCATTGTTGTGTAGATGTATGGCATGCACATTCGTTCTCACATAGATGTATTTAATGTGCCTTCACGATACAATTTTTACCATGGCAATGATATGAAACATGACAATCCTTAGAATCCTTTGATAAATCCATCTTCAGCAATCCAAAGTGCGCCACAGCTTCCCATTTAGGAATGACCTGATAGTTGTTACCGAATGGAAAATCGACACCACCGAAGCAAAAGTCATGCGTAATTCCGAAAGGGGTATAAGTAGCTATGTAATGCAATGTAACAGTTCTGACTATGATCATCATATGACAAACATATTCTAAAAGGGTTGCAGAATACCTCACCAAACATTTCAACTTCAGCTAGTTTGCTTTATACCTATATCATCACCCTGGGTGATAATCAGAGCCAAGTGGCAATGATCCATCATTTGAGGTCTATGTGGATAGTCAAAGATGGCTCTCAGCGAAACTTCTTCCACCCGAATCGTCCATGCAGCATTTCTTGTTGCATGGACAGCTTCCTCGGGGTGGCGAGGTCCGTTGGGAATGAGATTGAGTACTCTGAATGAAGGGGGAGGTGTGTAGGGAATATCTCCCAAAATACGGGGATGCTTTGGCATAATTTGCAGGTCGGATGATTTTTAGGTTCCATATCCCCGTTTTTAGTTGTTTTTATGGGAGAGTATGGTTGCCTATAGTTGCGTAAACCGTTGCTGCCTTTGAACCAGTGCCCCGTGGGTTGTAACTGGTACATAAGGGATTGCAGAAACCACTGGAGTGTATGGTAATTCAACTGAAACTGGCGCATATCAACATTTAGAAGTTGCTTTCCCATGTTTGTGCCCCAGTAGACAAATCTATCTCATCCGAATCTGAAATGAGAATCATTGAGATCTTACAAGTTGAGAAAGGTGCAAAAATCTAATTCACACACATTAGTATTGGCAATAGTTGTTGTATGTTGTTTATACGTGTATGTGTGTCAACCAAAAAAAAATCATGGATTCAACCAACAGGAAACTGGACGTTAAGTTGTACCCTAGACGTTGAGAGCCTTGAAAATTCACCAGGTGTTTTTGCGCTTTCCGAGCTCTAGTGAACTGCAAGTCGTCTTTCGATTGACGTGTCTCGGACATTTTTACGTTTGAAAACAACACATGATTTGCAATGAAAACCTTCCCTCCAGGGAACTAACATATCCCACCTGCGGAAAAGGAAAATCATCTTTAGAAGTGCTTTGGAGGGGTTTTGTTAGTCCCCAGGAGGGTCGTATCAAGCTTCATTTTTTTAGGCAACTGTGGCTGGGATTTGGAGTGAAGGTGATGAAACGAGGGGGCCTTTTCCAGGTTGATGAAGATACATCCTCGAAGACAATCGGGTTCTCCGATTGGGCCGGCCCCTTAAAGATGTTACCCGAAGATGGAAAGGGTTAAGCAGTCGTCCAACTGTACTTCAGGTAGATTGTGATATTGATTTAACAGGAGTTTCTGGAAATGATGGTCCCAAGACGTGTTTTGACTTGGAACATGTGTCGAGTGTGCTATTTTCTCCTTCCTCAGCTATAAGGTTCCTATGGCATTTGTGTACATCCATGGGGTTCTGATCATTTGTTGCTGTTTTAGCTTGTAACGGGTTCTGGTTTTGAGTGACAAAACACGAGATCAGTTTGGTGGTCCTGGTTCAGCGTTGACATTGTAGTGGGGCGTCCATTTTGTTGAAATTCATGGTGAATCCAAGTTTACCGAGAAATCACGGCAGACCATCTTCTAAAGCTACGTGGCGAATTATAAAGTTGGACATCTCCACGAAAATATAGATGTACAATCATGATCAATGATGTGTGATGTAGAAAAAGTGCATGCATACTTTCCTATGAAAAAGTGCATGCATCTTTTCCTGTGTCTTGAATCTCAATTAAGGAATTTCAAGTGACTCGCAAGTTATTTGGGTATGCGACTCTCAAAATTAATTGGACCATTCTACTATTAGATGGCCAATATCCTGCAGCACCGAAAGGATGTTTCTGAAACGCTACAGGAACAATTTGGATAGATTATATATACCTAAATGTGCCTGTTAGCTCGATTGAAAGGTCGCAGTACAAAAGAAGATTGAACATGTCAACTTCAAAAAATCAAGCACCAGGTGAGTCAATGTGACCTTTTTATCCCCTAGTTGGAGGTCACCAACAACCATTGAAAGGGTCACTTAAACATCCGAAAAAGGTCACAAAGAATTGCCCTGCATAAGTTTGATTCAACATCATTCAATTTGTTTTGCCTCACCTCATGGCTTTGACACTACCAAAATTCAGGTCATCAGATGCCTTGCGGAGTTTTACGGCAAGTCGCATTCCAAAAGAGAACGCCACTTGGATGCGTTTATTTGATGAACGGTCCAATGACCAAACAGTTTGAATGGAGAGGTGGGTGTCCCATGATGGCTTCTTGTTGGATTTTCTGGTGGATTTCTTGGACCCAATTTGACAAACTTTCAGGGCATTCAATGGGTTTTCCTCAGAAATCCTCGAGCATAACACAGCAGTTTTCACTCATACTTCCGGTATTTGAGTTGTTTTCTATTGGTTTTGCCACATCAAATTACGATCAGATACAGAATTGAACACCAGGTACCTGGGAAGTCCTTGTACGACTTGAACCACCTAGTGTAATTACTCCTACTGTAAAGGCCACTTGAGACTTTGCATTTTTTTTGTTGATTCTCCAATCAGGGCTCCGACTTGTTGACACTCAGCTGATGACGTGCCTTATTAAGGGGTCAGTTTTTTCGATCCATGAGATGCCGATGTGAATTTGATTCCTCATGGCTTCGAATCAGAAATTCTCCATAAATTTCCCGAAAAAAAAACACTGGCACAGCCTGAATTTGCCAGATTTTGGCTACACTGCGTTAGCCGCGTAGCCTTGCCACTGCACACAGAATCAGGATGCAATTTGCAACTTCTCTTTTGTGATGATTCAGTGCTATCATGCCTTTGGGGATGGATACTCGTCGTACGAGGACAGTCCAATGATTGGATTTGGGTGTGGGTGGCACAGCACCAGTTGCCAAAGTTGGGCATGATTCTGAGTCTCATAGACCGAGCGTCCTCTGTCTTTTTGGTACCGTATAGTACCACTAAGCTACTGAATACTTCAAATGCCAGTGCTATTGCAGTGTCTTGCTACATAACCACACTAGTAAAAACACAGCTGACCTTTCTTATTTGATCAATTTGCCCCCCCCCTTTGCAAGAAGAAAAACACTTGGAACAAAAAAACTTCTTGAAGGGGGTGGACCAAGTTTCATTGGAAAAAGGCTATTGGGATATCGACAAAACTATGCTAAGGATATTGCTTTTCTCCCATTGCTTCAGACCTTTTCGGTATTTATGATGCTTTACACCGGAAAGATCAAGAAGCTCTACGTGGGTGCCTTGGATTTTTTTCCCTACCGAACTCGGCAGCTGTTTCACCCGCAAAGGTGACGAAACGGCTTTGAATATGACCAGTTTTGGTATCGTACATTTCTGGGGTGTAAGGATTGGTATGTCAGGGTTATTTTTTTGTCATATTCGGAGAAGGAAAGATGGTTTAAGAAAACTCCAGATCCAAGTAGCTATGTTTGGAAGATACTTGAGGCCATAGAAGGCCTTTGTCCAAACAATGTATGTTCATATGACTTTTTCATTTGTTTACACTGTGAAGCCAAATTTGCAAGCTTGGAATTTGTTTTTTTTGGCCTGAATATCGTGTGAATACCTTTGATTTGGATTGAATACTGAAGTAATCAAATCATGCTCAAGGACAGTGCAATTTTGGGGAGATTGTCTTTGAACCATATTTGCAGGGTTTTAAAGTTTGATTCCTTGAATTTCTCGAGTTTCTTGGCCTATCCTGGGAGTTTCATGTAGTTAAACATGGGATTCCAGCCAGCTATCTTACTTTACCAGCTAGGTATCAATCATGGGAGTTTTGGAGGGTCCATGTCAACAGCCAGAGGTTTATGTGTCGTAATGATGGTGTGGCAGATGCTTTGAAAGTCCTACAAGGGCGTTTGGAGGCCTTGTGAAGGGAGGTTTTATTGAAAGGAAATTTACTGCGCCATATATTTTAGTATGTTTGTTAGTTAAACATCTCAGTCAATGCTTTCTGACATGTTGAATTTAATAGCAAGTTCTATTTCACCCATTACGCAAAAAGGGTCACCTAAAGAGTAGTTGTTCCAATTGGGTGTGGGTACCAAACTATGCTTGATAAAACTTTTAGTCAAACTTGTTCAGGATTGACCCATGTCATTTCACACCCACAACTGACCAACAAAAACCGCTCATCCTGGAGATTTCAAGCGGTATATATATATATATATACGTATATATACATGTACAATGTACATATACATTTATATTTAAATACATCTGGCACTGTTGATGAAAGAAATCCTGCACCAGTTGATAGGTAGTTTATCCCATTATTTAAAGGGTTTTATACATCCCAGGTGGTTGTTTGGGATTTCTTCCATCAACGGTATCACCCTGCTTCAGGGAGGTACTAACCCTATTGGTTATTAACTTGTGCATAATGCTGTTGATCATCCAACAGTTGGAAATGGAATGATTCGGTAACGTCATATCTCCTAAGTGTTTAACGTCAAGGTCCAACAAAGATTGCTAGGGACGAATCTCCCTCTCTCAAAATGAGCTCCTTCCAGGTTTGTGTGTGTTTTTTCATTCAAATGGATCATTAGATTACTATAGGACTTAGTAAAGTAGGCAGGACAGTCATTCAAGCCCGTAAAACGCAATAGTACTTAGTACTCTAGATTTGCTGATTAGAAACTGTTAACTTCAATATCAACGCATATCAAAGCCATTTTTATCCTGTATACAGAGTGTTAATGAAGATATATTTGAAGTCTTTCTGGATTCCAACGATTTCTCACTGAAATCGTCCTGATGGAGATGGAGCTGAAGAATTTGGGCAAACAAAATCTAGAGGTCCGGTCTTTCTGTTAGTGTTCGTTTCTTCAGGAGACTTTGTTGATGGACTGTGATCCTAATCGCCATTCCTTACGAGGAGACGGGAGTCGAGACGACAAAAACGACAACGGGACCTGTGAAGTTTCCGTGAAACCCAAGGAAAAACGGCAAGATGTCAACATCACCAAGGGATAGAAGGGAATCTTTTATGGAAAGATGTGAATTCTTGGTACCATGGGTGTTTTGAGGTGAAATCACCAGGTTCAGCAACGTACACATCCCCCACCGCCTGCATTTGAAATGTCTTAGAAAATATAGAATCTTGGGATTTGATAGCCATGATGTCAGCAAGTGACCGAGGTTTACATAGGTATCCTCCAACGGAAATATTCCCAGAATGGGAAAATCTGACATCCCTCACTTTCTGGAGGAAAACATGCTTCCTCACCCTTTGTCCCCAAACTTCAAGGGGAAAGCTTGGACCCAAACATCGGATGCTGAAATCAATGAAAATCACATCGGGATCATTGGCTTGCCGATTTTGGGGGGGATCAACCAATGCAAATGCATGTTAATTTTCAGAGATTTCCTTTATAATCGCACATTTTTTGGGTTGGAAAAGATATATAGAAATATAATGATCCCTGCAAAAACCTAAGAACGGAAACGGCTGCCAGACACAGGATCGATGTGGAGCTCGTGGTTCAATGGATATTCCTCGACTTTTACCATTGAAGGAGATAGCCTTGCGGTGCTCAAGGTTGGATCACTGAACTTTCCGGAAAAAAAAATTGGAGGGATTATTTTGGTAACTACTTGGGGGCAATAAGAAGGTATCATAATCCACATTTTGCGCAAGACTTGTTTCAAGGTGGATGTTCAAAACACATGTGACTTTTTGGTAGGTGTTCATCATGAAAAAATTGGGAGAAAATCTGAGTTTACGAAGCACATGCCATTTAACGAACCGTGTTTTTTGCATGGATCCTCGATTTTAAAACCGCATCCGGGAAACGAAGTTGCGGTGATGCCTCTACTTGGAAAGATGACCCACTGTGAATGATATTGTTCAACTAGGTTGAAACTACTACCATGTAGAGAATGTATGCATTATCATCCACACACTGGAAGTTTAGGAACCTCATTTACAATAACAGTTGATTTCATGTTACTTCAAGTCAAACAGTTTTTTTATGGTGTTACTAAAACACCCTCAAGTTGTCTAGTTTGTATGCGCTTCACAGCCATCCTGTGGGGTCACCGAGAGTCCACGTTTTTATCTCAGAGGTTGTTGGAATGGTGAACTGTGTGCCCAGGCAGTTGCACAAAGGTGTTCAGTGCCAATGAATCACCTTTTGCTTGCAATTGTGCATCTTGGACTTGATCATGAAGAAGCCACCAAGCTAGTGGAGCAGGTCTTGATATAATTTTAAGCGATAAAATATCCATCCAAGTGTTTCATTGCAACATAGCTCGCCACAGTCTGAGTGAGTTGGTTTATTACACCTTTGACTTAATGGTTTCATGTCACGGATGCACGCATGTGACACATCTTCCATTTCCACGCAAAAATGCGACAGTGAATCGTAGTAGGGTCACAGTAAATCCGGGGAAATGTCACTGCCTGTCACAGCTTCAGCTCAAAGGCGGCAGGCAGCCAAGTGGCAGGTTTGGCACATCTACTTTCATCATGGTGTATTCCTGCACATCCGACACCACCCTGCAGACATTTGCAGTATAGCGGTATATCAACTGATATCAAAGGGTACCGTTGATGGGCAACATCTGTCAAATCAGGTTGGAGAAAGCAACAGAATTGTGAAATCCTTAACACTAGGCTTAGTACCGGCGCAATCAGCCTATGAACACATTGAAACGAATGTGAACAAATAATGAATTGATCAGATAAGTACAACATATGAAACTAAGTACTAAAAAACAGGTTTTGTTAGCAGCTTTGTACCTTGAAAAGGCCATGCAAATGTTTGTTGTTTTGTTTCGTCCACACATCAACCTTGCCAAGTTAGGATTGCTGCTAACGCAAGAGCCTCCAAGAGTGACGTGGTGGAGATGACGTAACTCGGCGTTTTTGTTGATGGATTTCATTTCATGGCCTTTTTTTTAGGCCTTATGTGGAGCTGGTGCGAACGGAAGGGAGCGATTGGGACCTTGGGGTATCTGAAATCGCTTCATAGGGAGCGATTTGGAGCTACACCCAGGTTTCGATCAGCGGGTCTTAGTTGTTGTGAGGTCATTTTTGGTGTTTGGGTTGCTGACCTTTTTTCAGTTTGATCTTCGATGTCAATTTTCCCGAGTGCAGTAAATTGTGGGAAAAGCGGTAATGAGTTTATCCATTTTTTGAAGCTTTGCAATGCAAAAAAGACTATTTCCATTATAACTTGCTGTTAATCCCTATCAACTTAGTATAAGAAGGTCTTCCTTAGCCTTTAACCGCAAGTTTTGAATCATGACTGTTCAAGGCCCTTGTGCTTTGGTCAAACTCCTGTTCTCAACCTAATGAGGATGATATTGCATAATTACCCACCCAATACCCCCATACACCGATGGACATCAAGCTCAACTGATTAGCCTTCGATTGAAATTGATTTTGCCATCACTTACTACCACATGTAGATGCATGTAGGAATGTTTCAAAATTGCAATCCCTACTACAAAGTCATGATTTCCCTCAATTTGTTTGAGGAAGGCTCTTTGCTCTGAAGCACACTAGGATACTTTGATGGAATACATATATTCATACATATACATATATATATATATAGATATATAGATATGTAATTCTGCAGTATATCTATAATGTCTACATCTTTCCAGGTTTTTTATCGCCATTTTTGGATCTTTACTATGCAATGTAAATTCACATCCGCAAACTCCAGGGAGTTTTGTGAGTCGATTTAGCCAAGGTTGTATGTACCAATGCGTGATGCTTCAGAAGCTGGTGACTTGAATACAGGATGAGACTCTTAACAAAGTGGGCCCCAAAAAACAGTTCGAAGTAGGGTAGGGGTGAAATAACCCCAGTTACCCATTTCACCCGCCATTTACAGGGTATAACTAGCCCATTTTGTAGCTACTTTGAGTTTTACATACCAACTCACTACCAAATCTTAGGTGTTGCAAATGTTTGCATGAATCATTCTGTTTTGTTGAGGTTTTTCGCCCAAAAAGTGCCAATGTACTTTTGAAAGTTGAAGCGCAAGGAATGAATTTCTAAATCCTCCACAGCCAACACTCATGATTGAATCTAGCTGGTACAAAGCCGGCCCTTGCTAGTTATTCAAATGGAGGTATAACCCCATGCATGGCGTTACACATGACTTTCCCTGGGGTTATTTCACCCCTATAAGTAGACTTACGAGGACCCATACTTATATTTGGTTGGTAGGGGCCCACTTTACTAGTAGTTTGGAGCTAGTAAGCCTTGTGTTTTTTTTGGTGTTTGTTGTGTTATCCTGCTCCGATCGGTAGACGGTAGACAGATCCCGCAAACCAAAAACTGGTGGTTGAAGAAAAGTCAGCAATTTAAACGGCACGCATGGAGTTTTTGAAAGGATTTTGTCCATCAACCTGGATCTATGAAATTTACTGTAGCAGTGATGATCATCAGCCTCATCATATCATTGTTGGATTCACAGTGCCTTATCAAGCCGTTATTATGAAAGGTTTGGGGTCCTTGGGTGCTGGCGATCAGTTAAAAAAATCACATATCAATTGCATCAAATCATGAAGACAGATAAACGTGTAACCAGTGTAACGGTTACGATGATGCAATGGTGACATGCTGATGTCCTTATACACATATCCAGTAACAAGAAACCATTTGGCCACTGATAGCTCCAATCCTTAAGCAATTTTCACTACCTGAGGTATGGTGGGACTTTTTGCAGATTGGCGTGACATCCGTGTTCCCATACCACAAGGAAGCAGCATTTGGACGGTACCTGGGATGTCATGGCCATGGCACTGGGTTCTTTAGATCGGTTCCATGAAAAAATAATCTTTCAATTATGCTAATAAAGACTCTCCCCTAAAGACTAACCAAGGGTCCATGAAAATAGACCTTCCCAAAAGAAACATAGTTTTCCAAGCAGGAATTTTTCGGGCCTATCTCACTTTTATGGAGTGTATTTTCCATTTTCTGTTGCTAATCTTTGTTTACCGAAAGCTGACCCTTTGTGGTCGGGGAAAAGAGGCGACGTCACACTTTTACTTTTATTTACCCTGTTCATCCCTGTTCCAATAGTGAAATCCATCTATTTTCTTCCATCCTGTTCAAAAATAAGGAAATCCATGTTGCGTGCTTGCAAATTTCATGCCTCACGGGTTCACCAATAGGGTGGTTTCGTTACACATCTTCAAATGGAGGAGAATTTCATTGGAGGGCTTTCCAAGTTGATTCACTAAATCTGATGAAAGCATATCACCAGATGGATGAAAAAAACATTCGGCAGCAGGCAATTTTGATTAACATCCAGCTGCTCATGCTGTTTCTGTGGCAAGTCTAAGGGCTTTGTGTTGCAACCCAAGGACCTACATGGATGAGGCGGCTAGGCTAGGCTACATAGACCATGAATAAATCAAATAGATTTCCTATTTAAGATGAAGATGGGACACTTTTAGCCAAATCTTGGTTTACCACAAGATGCTATGTTACTATTCGAGAAATTTATTTACCTACAAGACAGGGTTGGTTAGGGTGTAAATGTAAGTAAGTAAATACACCAGCCAGCCCCATCCCGGGGCATGTATCCTGAGAAACGATGTCCTGTGGACTTTGATAAACATTGACTCTTGAGGTACTCTTTGAGGTTGCCGATATTTTGCGACTTCGAAGGTGGACTGTCTTCAATGCTCTTCGCTTCTCGGAAAAGAATCCGTACATCATTTCCACAGAAACAAACTGGAGATATTTTTTTGGATAGTTTAACCAGGAGTTTTGCATAGTTTTGTTGTTGAGATAGGGGTATTGGGGTATACCTACAATGAGGGCTGGCAGAAAGCATAAACGGTAAACTGTTGAGAAGTGAAACATGTTGAAGTTGATGTGCCAAGCAAAACGATTCAATAATCATGTCAATTAAAGCCACACCTTTTATATTGTTGTGAGATGAACAGTGAAGTTAGTACATGTTAGTACATCTATAATGTTTTGTTTTTTTTCAAGATATCTTTTTTTCCCGTGGTTTGGCATTGCATTTTCATAGATTTCTATGAGTTCTTTCTAAGGAAAAGCCGAGAGGACGGTGGTGAATTTTGATTTGAAGGATGATCGTGAACATCCGGGAGGCTTTCTCCAAGTACCCGAGATGTTTTGGATCCTTGGCTTTCATTGATGGAACGCGTGCCAAGGATTTCAGATATAGCAATGAAGCTGCATTGAAGAAGAGGTATACAAAGGTATACATGACTATGAACAAAGTTTAAAACATAGTGCGAATATGACCCCCAACCCAATCGCACGTAAAATGATAATTTCTGCCAACTTTGAGTGATTTGTGATTTCGAGTAAGGGTTCCTTATTAAATTTATTAAGCTTCAAAGCATTGATAAATGTATCAACAAAAAATGTGGGACACCACACATTCAAAGTTTCAATAGAAAAAAGTACCTTGAGTCGATGACCTTTGTGAACTTTTTGTTGGATTGAAAAACACCAAGTCTTCAGCGTTTAGCGTAGTTACTATTGCCATAGGATTCATGGGACTAACGGTATATCTACCTACATGAAAACCCACGTAGGTAAATATACCATACATGGATCCTGTGGGACTGTACTTGCAACATTTGGAAGGTAAACCCAAATGTAGTTCTGCTTATCCGAACTATTGCATTTTTTTCCTTTTCTTGATGAACGTACTCATGTGCTCCCAAAGATGCACATGATGCAACTTGTTTTTGTCCAGTTTATGATCATGAAGATTTCGACATTGACATTATACAATTGAAATCTACAACAGGTGATGAAAACAATGCCTCCAACATTTGAAGCACGGGAAATATTGCTGGCTCCGCCCCACGACGCAGCCCCAAAACGCTGCCCGTCAAGGAGAAGTGAGAAAGCCAAGTCGACGAAATACCGGCAACAATGGGATCCTTGTGCCTAAAAAGTTGGGGTATGAACGCTAAAATATCTCCCTGTTTGTTGTTTTTTTTTTGCGCTCCGAACAAGAAAAAGAAGCAACAACATAACAAGATCCAAGATAGATGTTCTTTATTTGCAAAGCATTTGTGAAAATTGCAACCAGTGCTATCAATGGTTGCTCCTCCAGCTTTCCCGGAGGGGTTTTTGATCACCTTTTCAAGGTGGTGAACTTCATAAGGAAATCCTCCCAAAATGATGACTTGGTATGACCCGAAAATGACCTGACATTTTAGGTTGGTAAAATCATAACATCAACGAGTTAGTAGCCACCAGAATGAAAGGACATGCAAACTTCGAGACGACAAAAACACATTGC